>JAMZAV010011444.1:0-21222 GCA_024449915.1 Sweltsa coloradensis | reverse complement strand
ACCCCTCAATTAATTTTTGCGTTTTTGAAAAACAGAAAGGACTCTATGCACGCAAGAAGCGGGGAAAGAAAATCAGGATTCGTCTATTCTGTCTTTGTCTGGGTGTGTCAATTGACTTATCTGACTATCAATCTGTATGTTCGTTCGTTTGTCGTCTGTGACTTCTTGTGTTGTCAAAACTGTCACCCCGTTGTGTCTGTGAGTGTGACTGTTTTTCGGAATTTCTTCAGAAAGTTTTGATTAGTGCAGGGCAAAAATGTTGATACCAAAAAACGAAGCATTTTATTTATTTTTTGGATGAGCGAAGCAAAGGACTTCAATTCACTGACCCAAAAAAATTGCTCGGGTTTTTTTTTTTTTGTATTTTGTTTCTCTCTCTGGGCAAAAGCAATCCATCTGATAAAAAATTGGGGGGGATCTTCAAAATCTCGAACTTAGAGCGTTTTTTTTTGAGTACAATCAAAAATATTTTCATGAATTCGTACTTTTACGATTTTTTCGTTTTTTAGTGCGATTTTTCGTGCCTTTTGGGCCGATTCTGCCCAAAGGGTGACAACGTTCATTTTTTACGGGGACTTTAAAGGGATGGGATGATTGCTTCTAAAAGAAAAAAGTTAAAAAAATTTAGCCTGAATCCTAGAAAAAAGGTTTTAATATGAGTTTTTGAGGTTATAAAAAACTTAAAAAGTAGCAATAAAACTTGACAACAATCACCTACAAGATTAAAAAAGATTGCAATAAAAAAAGGGTCTAAAAAAACTAAAAATTAAAAAAAAAAGCTCATCCATCACGCGGCGGGATTTTAAGGTTTTTTCCCTATTTTAATGAAGGGCAATTAGTTGCATCAATATTAGATATTGTGTCACTTTTTAATTGCATTTTTTAAAAATACTTGAAATTACATAATTTTTCGTGTATAATGAGAAATGTCGCCCCGTGGGGGTTGTGTTGGTAAAATAGGAAAACGCTTAAGTCCCCCGCGTTTGTTGGATGAGCTTTGGTGCCTAATTGCCTGTGTACGCGGAATTTTTACTGTTGTTCTGTGAAAAAAATCATTAATTAGTCGAAGATTTTTTTTTAAATAAATGAAATTAAATAAAAAATTAACTTTATTTTTTTAATTAATCGTAATTTTTTAAAAAGAAAAAAATCGTAAAAAATGAATCTTCGTAAGAAATAGTTATTCGATTGCGCTCAAATTTTACACAAATATATTAATTCATAAAATTAAGGTTCTGTGAAAAAATCATTACAATAGGATAAAGCATGTAGGTGTTATAAGTCAGAGAATTGATTAAAAATGAAAAAAAACGTACAATTTCGATTTTCATGAGAAATAATTTTTTGATTACGCTCAAATTTCAGACGAATATCTTAATTCATAAAATAAAGGTTCTGTGAAAAAATCATTACAATCGGATAAAGCATGTAGGGAGTTATAAGTTGAAGAAATGTTTTAAAATTCGAAAAAAATCGTAAAATTGCGTTTTTTATGAGAAAAAAATCCCGATTGCGCTCAAAAACAGTGGCAGTTCTAAGTTCAGAGATTTCGAAGGCCTCCATAAAATTTCATCACAATCGGAGTATCGGTTTAGCCGGAATCGTGTTAACAGACACACAAAAATACAAAAAAAAGAAAGAAAGAAAGAAAGAAAGAAGAAAAAAAAAACATTCCGGATTTTTTTTTTCCAGTGTAGTGAAATGGAATCTTCGCTTCGCTCGCTACGCTCGCTACGCTCATCCAAAAAGGTCTAGTTTAGAAGCTCTGAGCTCTGATCATCCACACGCCCAAGTATTACAACAATACTTGGTGTTGAGTGTTGATATATTGCGAAGGCGTCAGTCTACCTCGTCAAGCCGACCGTGAAATGAGCCGCGAGTCTGGCTGTGGCTGTGCTACTTACAGATGAAGAACAGCTACGTGTTGTGTGATCGGCTCGGATCAACATCAGACGAGTGCTGATTTGGTGATTAGATTAAAGAGATACTACTTACATAACTTGCAACAAATAGTTTTTTTAAAACTACTAATGGTGGTGGAATGTGTATTGTGTGTGATTTTCGTGATTATGAGTATGATTTAATGTATGCCACTCGGGGAAAATGATTTGGTCCAACACCCTATTAACAGCTTAAATATTCTTTTAAAAATTGCATTTCTAAAACTTTTATTTCATAATAATATATTGATAATATATTTTATATATGAAAGGTGCAATTTTTAATTTTTTGCTTGACCCATCACAGAAAATAAATATTTTTTCTTACATTTTTAGGCCTATTTGTTTTATTTATGTGCCCAGCTTGAGATAGAACCCAATCAACATGGCTATACGACTCATAGTAGCATAAACTCAACGCAAATAGCCCTTTTGGCACTTTAGTTAGAGAGTCACAGAACAAACCACTTACGTTAAATTGCTATTAAATTAAATTATCTCAACCTTTTGCTCCTTTAATTCCTTCAATCCTTTAGTCACATAAATTTCTCTCAAACTCTAATTCCTCTCGACATTTTACTGCCTCTCAAGTACAGCCAACGACCACACTATCTCCAGACATAGAAGGTTTAATTACAATATTAATACGAGCTGTAAGTCACGTTATTATTACAAGCATCAGACGCGACATTGAATTAAGCTGGCCTTGCAGGAGCGAGCCCACCGTTTATCATTATAACGCTGACAGCCTTGATTGCGCCCACGCTGACATTGTCATGACCATACTCAAGTGACAAGACAATACGAGCATGTTATTATAAGGAAACCTTTACAGGTACAACCTACAAAGTACCCAAGAATACTACGCTCCACCGAATAAGGAGTCAATTAAAGACAGTGTTAAAAATATAAACAATAAGTAATACAATAATGTGATACAATTTTTAGTGTTACTTTGAAGCCAATAGTAGAGCCCTACCGACATTGCCTAATCTGAACAAATAGATAAACATTCAAACAAAAACTTGTTCTCGTAATAACAGAACACCATTGGAATTTTTTTTTTGCTCGGCTGTACTTTAGTGGGGAATTAAAATTTGATTTCATGTTGCAAATAAAAATGAATGTAGGTCTAAGTTCGGTAAAAGTACATGTTTATGTCGTCTCGTTGGTCGATTTAATACAAAGAGTTGCCAGTGGCTGCTACATGATTGCCTGCTCTGGCACTTTGGGAGGTTGAACACTAATTTCTGTTGACAAATTTCGAGTTTTAAGATAACACTTTTATCATGAAGCTGATATCATTATGACAAAAATAATGTTTCTATCACAATGTGATTCAAAACAGCAGCGGATATTTTGTGGTTTTAATATCACCGCAAACTGCAATAATCAGTGCGTTTTTCTAGTTACAGCATGAAATTAATCAACACTCTTCTTAGAAAATTAACAAATAGTAATTAAATGCTGAAATATTTTTTTTTCGGTGGGCAGGCAACATTATACATGGGAAATGGGATTCATATACATTGGGCCTATTGTTGCACAAACCCCCCAAATACACTTTATATACGCTACATTCCGTTCATCAAAGGTGCGTACTATAGCTAACTTCATATGGCGTGACCATAAACCCCTCCCCCTCCCTCTCTTCCATAACAATCATTTAAAACATCGCAAAACTTTTTACAACTACCAATTATTAACACATTCTTTTAAACATGCAAGGTCATTTATAAACTTATAATTCCAAGAAGCATAAGTCGTTAGGTAACGTAAAAAGCGTAAAGTAGAGTAGTTGCTTGTTTGTTGTTGTTTTACTTCTCGCTCAATGGAGCGGTGTTATTGAAGAGTATGAATGAATTGGAGGTGGGCGAAGATAAGGAGGAGGTTGTTATAAACACCGTGACTTGTGTGGGTTTCGAACCCACGCTACTGGCCCAACACGGACGCCCCAACCCTGTGACTCACTACGAGTGATAAAAAATGAGAAAGAGTCTTGAAAATGTTTTCAATTTTGGCAAGAGCTGTAAGATTGAGTCCGGCCAGCATCTTCATTTTAAGTCCACAATCGACCCCCTAAAAAAAAACTGCGTGTTTTCTAAACGTATACATTGAATTGAGGTATTCAAAATTAAAGATACTATAAAATACAATACTCAATACGTGTGTTTTTTTTATGAGCAAATCATGAAGCTAGTTAAATATGCGGGAATGAGCATAATATTGTAAAAATAAAAGCTTTTTGGAGGTGTGTTATTATAAATTTGTCGACAAAATTTTGACGAGAACAAATTAGTGAAATTACTGATATTATTTGTATATTGATATCGTTAGTTTCTAGGGTGACAATGTCTTTGTTGAAATTACACTTTTTATAACCCGATATTTTTAATTTTCTCGTTTTGTTTAAATTTACTTTTGTGGTAAGCACGAAGTTTTAAATGCCACTTGTTCCTTAGGAGGATTTAAAGTAGTGATACTCCTCCTAGGCTGCTTCCCACAGACACAAGACGATAATCACTCCGAACAAATGACCGATATCACATAGTGACGCTAAGTAGTGATGACATGAAGTCGCGGAGAATTGAAACAACCTTCACTTACTGCGGGTAATTAGCGGCAACACGCGAGCAAGACCCACTCTTGTATGATCAGAGAGACCGACCAAGTCAGACACCACAAGGGTGTGTGGCCGTGGCGTGGCCTTCACAAGATGGCGTTCATTGTGACGTCATTAACGAGGAGGAGGTTGTTCTCGCACTTTAGCATTGTTTCACGTGATAATTGTTACTCTGTTGACAGAACCATTATGACTTCCTCTTGCTTTACTTCTACCACTACCAATTCACTATGGTGCTTCAATGGCAGTTTTTTTATTTCTTCAATATATTACATGGATGCCCATGATCATACAATAAACAATCCACACATTCAAATAAAATTAGAGAATGATTTACAGCAAATCGCGTTTTAAACTACATTAACACGAATATCTACTATGGACGATCAACATGTATCAGCATTAAGCTGGGCTGCAAATTCGGAAAAGACTTTCTCGGCCATGTGTACTTCAGTATTAAAGGTATTGATACCATATAATTTATTAACAATTACAAAAATAATAAGAGCAATATTGACATTGTTTCATGTTATAAAACCTTTGAACGTCCAATGGTCAAATATTAAATTAATGTAGCACATTTAATTTGCTCATTCTAACATTATTTTCCACTTCCAATTGTCACGTTTCTGGAAGATTGAAATAGAGGATAATTTAAGCAAGCTAACACAATTGATCGTACTAATTTGCCATGTACGTCTCTAAATTCGTAAGAAAAGACGACAAGGTGAAGAAAATTTATCTGGTGAATTATTATAACCGTATTATGATGCCACTGGATGAGGGGATGAATGTCCACAAGGCGAAGTGAATGATGCAGAAAGATTTTAAAAGTCGTACGATGGAAAAGATTTTGGTTCAGCAATGTTCATCATCGTATCTTCCGCATCAGAAACTGCGTGAAAGAGCGTCCGTTTGACTTGCAGCTGCAACAAAGGCGTCATTACCCTGGTCGATTTATACATCGACATGAAGAAGTCGTACAAAGCATCGTTTTCTTTCGGTTGTTGATGATGAGTTAGGTTATCTTTATCTCCAGACTGTTGTTTTAGATGTTCCACTGCTTCTGCCATGAAGTTCATATCTGGCTTAAACCTCTTCCTTTCCATGGACGACACAGAAGCTTCACCATCGTCCAGCTGTACATGAGACCATTCACACTTCGCCTGTTCGATGTCGTACCCCTGCAATTCTTCTTCTTCTTCATTCTTCCCCGCGTCCTCGAGCACATTAGTACTGGAGATTGGCCTCGAGTTGGCATAGGGTAAGAGGAACTCCATCTGTTTCTGGTACATCCATGTTTTGAGAGAGGTGTTCGCATCAATGCTGAGCTTTCGTTTTTGTCTCCTCAAAGCATCTCGGTGACAGTCACGGAGTTTGCGCCATTGTTCTTTGATCGCGTCACCTGAAAACAAAAACCTGTATCAAAATAAACTTGAGTGTTTGGGTGTGGGTGTGGGTCTCCATATGTTTGTCAGTACTGACTACTGTGTGAATGCACGTGTTGGAAATGTGTCCTTCAATTTACGCACGTAATCCACGAAATAGATTCTCGAAGTCATTTAAAAAATATTATCCGCACCGAAGCACAATTTTTGTAATGTAACCCTATCTTGACAGAAATAATTATTTACATTTATTATTTAACCTTTTCAAACATGCTTTTCAACCACTTCATTGCTACCAGCTATTCTTCGCACTTTCAAAACTGTCACTCTATCTTACCAACCCACACACACTTCCATGTGTATTGTGTACAATTGTTTGTTGTGAAATATAAGGGAGCGAACTTCCCATATACATATAAGCATCACTTTTCTGTCCGTCCTTCAGTCCGTCTGTGCGTGTGCATGTCTCACGAAAAACGTACACGACGTCAAGTGACAGGTAATTTGTTGTTGTCATTGCCTTCAACAAGGATGATATAGAATGTTGTATGTGATCCTGGGGGTATAAGTGAGGTTTGAAATTTCAAGACCGGCACCATACACCATAACTGTACGGGTGAACAGGCAACGAACCTTTTTTATTGCTTACCCGGCACCGCCACCAAAATCTTCAACGCGCGGTGATTTTTTAAAATTCTTCTTCGACAATCAGTTGAGTAATAATAAGCTTGTTTTTGGTGAAACTTTTCCTACATCCAGTTGTCTGATTGATATGAAGTATGCCTGGTTGTCAAGCAATATGCAATATGGTCACTATTCAATCGTCAAAGATTACTAAACGTTGTTGCGGATTAGCCACAAATAAATTCCAAAATTTACCAATTTTGATGATTTCAGCAAAAATCCGAAATCAAAAAATCAAGTTAATTTCTTAATTTGTAATTGTTTTTTTTTGAATGTGCCTTTATAGACGGATGTATATACATTACCATCTTAGCAATTATCGTTGATGTTGATGATGATGATGATGATGATGATGATGATGATGATGATGATGATGATGATGATGATGATTATGATGATGATGATGATCATATCGATTCAGAATATAATGACACAACTCCAATTAATAGTCAAATAACTGATTCGGATTCACTAAACATTGCGAGTTCTCCCGTGTCAGAACAAAACAGACCAATTAATGAAGTGATAAATCGCCCTATACTACAGGATTCATCTACACAAATCAATTCCCCAACTCAAGATAATATCATCAAGCCTATAAATGATAATAATGCGGATGTGGCCCCAGAAAGCAGATCTGCAAGGTGGATAAGTCGACTAGAAAGAGCGTACGAGGAAGGATGGGACCAATTTGAAGAGGAGATGGCAGAGGTTACTGCAGAAATACAATCCCATGCAGACGAGAAGAAGGATAATATGAGAGGTACGCCACCACCAGGTCGTCATCGGCAACCTGGAAATCGTGGTAACAACCGTGGAAAGTCGCGGTCTGATGCAGGTGGAAAGGGGGTAATGGTGTTCCAGAAAGGCGATACAAGCGGCACATCCGCAACCCTAGTCCTGATCAAAATGCAGACGACACCATCGATGGGCGACAGGGAGCTGCCCCCCAAGAGCAACAAGGTCAGCAGTTCAATGGTATTGATGCAAGTCGGTTGCAAAAGCTGTACCGGGTGAGTAAAAAAATAAGCATTTGAGGAAATAATGCAAGGTTCTTCACCATTCTGTAGCGTAGACAAAAACAAGGTGGAAGATTACTTTAAAGACTCGTTCAATAATCCTGACTATAACTGGACACCACCCCCCAACATAATTCCAAATTTGCATTCGGAAACTACTGGGGATGATGATATATCCCGCCCTATTACAGCAGGGGAGATAAAATCACGCCTCTTTAGCATGAAAGACTCAGCGCCTGGGCCAGATTTCATAAAATATAGTTTCTTGAAGAAAATAGATAGTGAATCAACTTATTATGTGCGATCTTTAACATTTGCCTTAAGTCAAAACGAATTCCACTGGCATGGAAAAAGTCAAGAACTGTGCTAATTTACAAGGGAAAGGGTGGTAGGGATGACTTGTCCAATTGGCGACCTCTTACATTAGGATCAACTATGAGCAAACTATATGCAGGAATCCTGGGAGGAAGGCTATCGAGCTGGGCATCTAGTAACAACATCATTTCGCCAATGCAAAAAGGGTTCATGAATTTGAGGGATGCCTAGAGCATAATTTTGTCCTGCAATCTATAATTGACAACGCCAGAAGGCACAATAAAGAGGTATATGCAGCTTGGCTTGATCTTTCAAATGCCTTTGGGTCAGTACCACACGAGTATATGAAGGAGGCACTAAGACAACTGGGCGTACCTGAAGACGTTCTAGAGATCATAGCTGACATGTACCATGGAAGTGTTACTAGAGTTAGAACAGGTCAAGGCTATACAATACAAATGATATTGAGCTCAAAGCTGGAGTGAAACAAGGGTGCCCGCTAAGCCCAATTCTGTTTAATCTAGCTATTGAGCCAATCATTAGAGCGATTACCAACTTAAGTGATAGTTGTGGGGTTGAAATTCATAGTCGGTCGATTTCCATACTGGCCTATGCCGATGACTTTGTTTTAGCAGCTAAAATGAATTGGCTCTACGACGTCTTTTCACATTGGCTGGGGATGCAGCCAAGTGGGCAGGACTGACATTTAACCCAAAGAAGTGTGCTTTGCTTAGTATTGACTGCAGAAAAACACGAGATACGCTTCCAACTCTATTCCTCATACAAGGTACTCCAATGAAAGCATTGAACGATGGGGAGGCGTACCAGCATCTGGGCGTTCCTACAGGATTCAGAGTCCAACAAACGCCAGTAGCTGAACTGGAGAGAATGGGGTGAAGACCTACACAAAATTGATGTTTCTCCGTTAGCACCCTGGCAGAAGTTAGATGCCGTAAGGACTTTTCCTCCCACGGTTTGAGTTTATAATGCGTGGGGGAGGGATG
This sequence comes from Sweltsa coloradensis, assembly GCA_024449915.1. Taxonomy (NCBI): domain Eukaryota; kingdom Metazoa; phylum Arthropoda; class Insecta; order Plecoptera; family Chloroperlidae; genus Sweltsa; species Sweltsa coloradensis. The sequence goes on along the minus strand of JAMZAV010011444.1, from coordinate 12,249 downwards.
AGAAAGACTGCCTTTTATAAATTTGACCGCAAAATGAAGGCGGCCGCGAAACGGTGGCTGTCACTCCCTCGACGTGCCAGCGCAGAGGTGGTGTACATGCCCATGGCAGAGGGGGTGCAGGCCTGTTACCAACTAAGACTCTGTAGATGTGCTGGCGGTAGCCCATCCGTTTCGGCTTCTTACGGCCAGCGATCCACTTTGTAAGGATATTGCGTGGTCCTCACTAAAGGAGGTAGTTAGGAAACGTATTGGTAGAGAACCAACGGTCCACGACTGCTGTCAGTTCCTTTCGGGAAGCATGGTTGGTGATCTGGGAGCGGGAGGTAGAAGTAATGACTTCAGTTCCATTTGGACTAGAGCACGTAATGCTACAAGGAGGCTACAAACACGCATTGGGTGTCAGTGGGGGTACAGTGAGGCAAGAGGTGAGATAGCCATTACAATAAATATGCCAAATCGGACACCCGATAGGCATACTATACCGCCAAAGGCTCGCGGCTATTTGGCTAACCAACTAAGAAATGGTCTCCGTCACAACTATAAAGAAAGACTTCTTCGAAAGCCAGACCAGGGAAAGGTGTATAGACATTCTAGTAAATCTCAGGCTAGTAACCATTTCATGTCAACTGGGCGATTTACACGGTTCTGTGACTGGCGGTTTGTTACAAAGGCGCGATTAGATACAGTGGGGCTAAATGGTACTCGGAGGTACGGAAATGCTCCTACTAACTGTCGCCGGTGTGACTATGGGCACGAAACTTTACCACATGTTTTAAACTCGTGTCGATATCATACTGCTGCATGGACAGAGAGGCATAATGCTGTGTTGAACAGATTAGTTAAGGCTATTCCGAGGAATCAGGCAAACACAATCCGAGTTAATCAGAAGATTCCAAATTGCGATCTGAGGGAAAGACCTGATCTAGTTATTACGAAACATCATAACAAAGAAAGCTTGTATAGTGGACGTTACTGTACCCGCCGAGAACCACGACGACGCCTTGCTAGCTGCTCGAGATTACAAGATCAGGAAGTATACGCCACATGCCGAAGTGCTTAGAAGCCAGGGTTTGAAAACTGTGGTTGAAGCAGTGGTTGTGGGTAGTCTGGGATCGTGGGATACTAGGAATGATCGGGTTGTGAAAATGCTTGGAATTGGAAAAAGGTACTCTACCCTAATGAGAAAGTTGATGGTCAGTGACACTATCCGGTGGAGCAGAGACATTTTTATTGAACATGTAACTGGGCATCGACAATACAACTTTATGACGTAAATACAAAAAATACTAACTGTATACATATTTTAATTCGTTTTAACAAACGCAGAGATTGCGTGATGTATGGTGTAAGCAAATAGGATTGACACAACGGTTCGTTTAGACCTATTTCGTTTTGTATGAATATTATATTATTGCTTCAATTTGAGAGGTGCAAAGGAGTCTACATTGTATGCATGTACGTTTTAGTATTATTGTGTGTACCTGATATAGATTATTGTTATTGATTTTAATATGTTAACAACAATTGTCCAATTTTACCGTTTTATGTGTCTGCTGATGGTGAGGTGCAATATGTATGGTGTTTTATGCTTTAAAACAATGTACAATGTATTGTAATAACTTTGTATATTTAGTCAACAACTTCAACTGTTATTGATAAATTGTTGGTTGGGCGCAATGTAATGTGATAGATACTAATAAATGATGATGATGATGATGATGATGATGATGATGATGATGATGATGATGATGACGATGACGATGACGATGACGATGACGATGACGATGACGATGACGATGACGATGACGATGATGATGATGATGATGATGATGATGATGATTTTTGTTGCAGAAAAGTAGGTATCTACTATTATTGATCGTCGTACATTTGAATGTTATCATTGTGTAACAACACGTACTAATAGAGTAAAATCAAATCAATAATCAAATCACCTAAACATCAGTATTGCTACATTTTAATTTATCACTACCACTTTCTACAGATTTCAGCTAGCTCGCTTGACACTGAAATATCTAGGAGGTAGTGTGTATTGTGAACCGTTCTCTTGAGCCTCTTGAATTTTTTTGGAAACAATCGGCAACCCATCTCAAAATAATATGGTAAGTACTAAGTAGTCGAGTTTGTAAATATACATGAAATGGGTACAACATTTCAGTATGGGACATTTTCGTTTTTTTTTTCAGGTTCGCTGGCCATTGGCTAGAAAAAGCACCACTAACTTACACTCAAACGCAAAATAAATCAATAAATTCGAATTTAGAGTATACCCCACTCGGTTACATAGCTCATTTACAGTGGGGATCAAGCCAGCCTTGAAGGCGCCGACACCATCGACGAGCGAACAATGACCCAAATAGAGGACCGGCGTATCATGGGCGCCGGCAGGAATTTTGGCAGGGGGGAGGGGGGGGCAGAATTTACAATTTATACTTTCGTTGAGCAAGCACGTTGGTTTTTAGAATGCGTTTGGTGGGTTTTAGAAAAAATTAGTGGGCTGAATACGATACCAAAATTATGTAATTTTTGTGCAGTCGATACTCGGAACTAGAAAACCACCAACGAGTCTAGATCGCTTGAAGCGAGCCAGCCGAGCGTGATAAACACTTCACTGCAACTTGATGGGGAGGTTATGAGTATAGTTATAGTTTTGTTTATTAGTTTATACTTAGTTTTGTTGATATACGCCTCGGACTAGATGAAACAGGTCCAGTGTAAGCCGGACTAGAACCCTTGGTAAACGTAGTGAGTGACTACAGTGTTGTCACTTGTCTGTATGATAGAACTAAATGTCCCTAATTGATAGATCGATCAGATCATTTTATACATTTACATTTAAAAAAAAAATCAATTGAATTTCGGTTTCACAAATAGATAAATTTACATGTAATAACGCTAATCGATGGTTAATTTTTTCTTCCTGAAATCCATGGAGGAGCAAGCGCCCCCCCTTGCCCCCGCCCCCTCCCGGCGCCCATGCAGCGTATATTTACGAGGTAAAGCTGGCTATTGGCTATCTATACAATGTAACGTCACACAATGAGAAATGGTAGTTGAAAGTTCTAAAAAAGCTTACCAGTGGAATTCAACTCCTGAGCAATTTCTCTCCACATGTCATCCTTCAACTTTGTCTTGGAATAATCCGCGTGATTGGAATTATACAATGCTGGGTACTCCCTGACTAGCGCTATGAGACGTTCTAGCCGTGCCATGTTCTCTCAGGCTGCCAGGCACCACAGCACAGCACACAGGGCGCAGGAAACTGTGTTCGATCGCTCCCTGCCTGTGCTAGCTCGGCTACCCTGCAGGCTCTGCGCCGGTCCAGCTGTCACACTACCTAACCTTGTCTCCACATTGCTCAGCAGCTGTGAGTGTTGCCATTGTTTGGGAGGGCTGAGGGTTGCAACCCTGACAATTATTTTCACCCCTACAAACATATGTTACCGATCCAACTTACCCCCCCCCCCCCACCCCCGGAATTCGAATTTGAAAAATGTATTTTCTGAGGTTCGGGTTTAGGTTCAGTCAAACCAAGAAACAAAGGTTTGGTTTAGTAAAGGTTTGGATACGAAGAAATTGTTTAAATTTGAATAACTAGATATTCGAAATAATTTCAATATAATATTTGAGGGAAGCCTGCCCAGGGTGCAATTCATGTCCCTCTTCAGGTATGATGCGGATATGACAATGGTGAAGGGATGTCCGAGGGCTGTTTAGGACTCAATCCCTTCCATTCGCATTAACGACTGAGGAAAACCTCGGGGAAAACCTTCAGTCAGGATTGCCGGTCTCGACGGGATTTGAACTCGGGACCTCCCGAATCAGAGACGCGCGCTTAACGCTCGAGCCAACACTGTCGGTGAAACTAGATATTATTTTACAAGATACCACTAAAAATTTATTGGAAATCCTTTTAAAATCTCAAGTATAATCTATGTTGGTAGAACCTAAACACAATCACGAAATAATTGTAAACGTCGTATATTAGGCCTAACTCATTTTCTAAACATAAATCCGGTATCTACACACCATTTAATTTTAGTAAGCGAAACTCCAATATGCAATATGCATAGCTTTTCTGTCTGTCCGTCCGTCACGTCGCACGACAAATTCCGAACACGATTTTTGATTGTGTTTTGTTTGTTGACATTGTACTTTTCAACCAAAAAATACAGAGTAATTTTGATTACCCAAGGGGTCAGTGGGGCGGGGCTAACGTCACCCAAAGTGTGATAAAAATATACCCGGCACCTCCACCAACAACAAGATTATAAAAGTGCAATGATACGAATTACTTTTGTTTGTGTATTCTTCTTCGACTACCTGTTGATTAAGTTGCTTCGCTCCCTTTCTTGGGCGTTCTCCCGTACCCATGCTTATATCTGCCGTACAATAACCACCATAGGAAAGAGGTCCTTGCAGTTACGCCCCCATCCAAGCGTGGCGGTCATGTTGCAGTCAAGTTGAACCGACAGGGTTGGCTCAAGCGTAAAGCACGAGACGCTGCATATTGGGAGGTTCCGGGTTCAAATCTCGTTGATACCGGCAATTTAATAACTGAAGGACTTTTCCCGAGGTTTTCCTCAGTCGTTAATGCGAATGCAAGGGATTGAGTCCTCTTTCAACAACCCTCGAACATCCCTTGACAATTCTCCTAACTCCAATATATACCTTATTAGTTATTAGACACTTGATGAAAGGCATGCATTACTCCCTGGGCATGTTTCCCAAATTTAAATTTATAATAATAGTTGATAGGTATAATGAGTATAATGACATGATAAGACAACCATAATTAATTAACGCGCGGTAGAAATTAGAAATGACGATTATTCTCGGTCGATGATTTCTTATGTTACTAATCGACCGACTCGGTTTATAGCCAAGACAGTCAAGTCGAGATAATGTGAGTTATGGGTGCAATCGATGGGAGTTTTCTAGAATATCGTCCATGTTTCCCTGTTGTACAAACACAAGAGTGTTTCGTTCAAACAAACAAACTCTGCACGATATCATGACGGGCATGTGTACCTACAGAACTGACTCGCTGTTTGATATATATAAGGATACTCGAACTCAAAGACAAAGAGTTGCGTGCTACTTGTGAGATAGATTCCTCACATTCAGTCTATTCCCATCCAGCTATTCAAAAAATTAAGTTATTTAATACCATACCCTATTTAGGATCGGAATTCAAATATTAAAATTAAAACTAGGGAAACGCCAAAGTCGTTGTTAAACGAGTGAGTTAGCCAAGTGGTTTGACTTCTAAAACCGGATCGTCTGGTCACCTTACAGGAACTCACTCTGCTTGCCACATATTTAAATTGAACATTCAAAATGCGAATCGTTTTCAAAACGTATTAGCGTGAAACATTAACAAATTTCCAAGATAAAACAAAATCACCTAATTTTTATTTCCCATTTAACATCCCCCCAAAATAATATGTGGGTGTAAAAATATAAAAAAAGTTAGCACTGACGGGTATCGAACCCCATCCATCCGTGCGGTAGGCTAAATGGTTACCACTAGGCCATGCAGGCCACGTCAACGTCGTCCCGCTAACTGCTACGAAACAAATGCCATTGATATTTTACAAAATCACATTTTTTTTATTGTAGGCTTAAATCGCAATGGATCAAGCTGATTTTGTTAACAGTTCTTAGTAAACTCGTACCGGATGTCTGTTTAAAATTTCAGTGCAATCTGTTCAGCGGTTCGGCTGATTTTCGACGTACAGACAGACAGACAGAATCACAGAATGAGGGCCGTTTGAGTTGAATGGAGACACTCAGTCGCTCCGCTCCCTCGTTTAATTACTAGGGAAACGCCAAAGTCGTTGTTAAACGAGTGAGTGAGTGAGCCAAGTGTTGAGTACCCGGGAACATCCCCTTTCCTCCCCTATACCTAAGGATCTAGCCCAGTATGAGGAATGATACCGGGTACTCAACACATGGCTCACTCACTCGTTTAACAACGACTTTGGCGTTTCCTAGTTATTTAAATTGAACATTTGAAATGCGAATCGTGTTCAAAACGTATTAGCGTGAAACATAAATTTCCAAGATAAAACAAAATCACCTAAGTTTTTATTTCCCATTTAACACCCCTCAATAATAATATGTGGGTGTAAAAATATAAAAAAAGTTGGAGCTAATGAGTATCGAACCCCAACCCTCCGTGCGGTACACTCAATGCTTACCAATAGGCCATGCAAGCCACTTAGATATAGACCCGCTAGCTGCTACTAAACAAATGCTATCGATATTTAAAAAATCAAATTTTTATTTATTGTAGGATTAAATCGCGATGGATCTAGCTGATTTTGTTAGCAGTTCTCAGTAAACTTGTACTGAATGTCTGCTATAAATTTCAGCCCAATCTGTTCAGCGGTTCGGCTGATTTTCGACGTACAGACAGACAGACAGAATCACAGAATGAGAACCGTTCGAGTTGAATGGAGACACTCGGTCGCTCCGCTCCCTCGTTTAATAATATCTAAGTTGATTTGTTACTAGGGAAACGCCAATGTCGTTGTTAAACGAGTGAGTGAGTTATGTGTATAGTACCCGGTATCATTCCCCATACTGGCTAGATCCAGCCTTGGGTGTATGGGAGGAAATGGGATTTTCCCGGGTACTCAACACGTGGCTCACTCACTCGTTTAACAACGACTTTCGCGTTTCCCTAGTTATTTAAATTGAACATTCAAAATGCGAATCGTGTTCGAAACTTATAAGCGTGAACCATTAACAAATTTTCAAAATAAAACAAAATCACCTAATTTTTTTTTCACATTTAACACATTTCAAAAATAATATGTAGGTGTGAAAATATAAAAAAAGTTCTAATTAACGGGCATCAAACCCCAACCCTCCGTGCGGTAAGCTAAATGCTTACCACTTGGCCATGCCAGCCATGGTAGATCTCGTCCCGCTAGCTTCTACTAAACAAAATGCTATCGATATTTTAAAAAAATCACATTTTTATTTATTGTAGGCTTAAATCGCAATGGATCTAGCTGATTTTGTTAACAGTTCTCAGTAAACTCGTACCGAATGTCTGTTTAAAATTTTAGCGCAATCTGTTCAGCGGTTCGGCTGATTTTCGACGTACAGACAGACAGACAGAATCACAGAATGAGGGCCGTTTAAGTTGAATGGAGACACTCGGTCGCTCCGCTCCCTCGTTTAATTAAACTAGGGAAACGCCAAAGTCGTTGTTAAACGAGTGAGTGAGTGCGCCAAGTGTTGAGTATCCGGGAACATTCCCTTTCCTCCCCTATACCTAAGGATCTAGCCCAGTATGAGGAATGATACCGGGTACTATACACATGGCTCACTCACTCGTTTAACCTGCACGACTTAGGCGTTTCCCTAGTTATATAAATGGAACATTTGAAATGCAAATCGTATTCAAAACGTATTAGCGTGAAACATTAACAAATTTCCAAGATTAAAACAAAATCACCTAAATTTTTTTCCCATTTAACACCCCTCCAAAATAAAATGTGGGTGTAAAAATATAAAAAAAGTTCGAGCTTACGGGTATCGAACCCCAACCCTCCGTGCGGTAGACTAAATGCTTACCAATAGGCCATGCAAAAAGCCACGTAGTATCGTCCCGCTAGCTGCTAGTAAATAAATGCTATCGATATTTTAAGAATCACATTTTTATTTATTGTAGGATTAAAGCGCAATGGATCTAGCTGATTTTGTTAGCAGTTCTCAGTAAACTCGTACTCAATGTCTGTTTAAAATTTCGGCCCAATCTGTTCAGCGGTTCGGCTGATTTTCGACGTACAGACAGACAGACAGAATCACAGAATGAGAGCCTTTCGAGTTGAATGGAGACACTCGGTCGCGCCGCTCCCTCGTTTAATAAATACGCACATTTACAATTATACAATTCAACTTCGGTGGGGACACTAAATATAAGGTGTTCCGAGCAAGCCCTATCGACGACCACATAATGACCAACCAGCGGTCTATCAAATATCTCAAACCCTAATTAATTCAAACTCGCGATGAAGTCCACAAAGAAGCTTTGGGTACAGGGTTTAATGTTCAAATGAATATAAATTCACATTTTTTAAAATTTCAAAGTGGAGTTTAGTCCCCTGGAATACGAATAAAATGTGTCCAACGTACATAATTTAACATAATATCATATCTTTATTAACTAGGGAAACGCCAAAGTCGTTGTTAGACGAGTGAGTGAGCCATGTGTTGAGTGCGCCGGAACATTTGCATTTAAGTTTGATTATAATATTCGTATAAATAATAGGGTATTTAAGTTTAGGTCATAGCTTAGGCCATAATGCTCCACTGTAGCCTATGATAGGCTAGGGAGGCCAAAGGTAGGGGGAAGAAAAGGAATGTTACCGGGTACTCAACACATGGCTCACTCACTCGTCTAACAACGACTTTGGCGTTTCCCTAGTTTTATAAACAAACAGAAAGCACGCCAATTAATGGCGGCGTAGAATGTGTTTTTGTTTGCAAAAATAATAAATTAAACACGGCCCATACTGTTTTAATTATTCCTGTTTGATCTTTAATTGTTTGTACCAAGGCAGTGATCAAGATCCACGAATCTCAATGGAGTTTCTACAAACCATGGATGTAACTATTTTAAGTCCATGCACAAACCAATCGTATCTTCTGTCGCTAAACGCAAATTTGTATAGTATAAAAAATTACAAAAGACATAATAATTGTATGGGATTATTCATGTACATCGTACTTTATTTCGCATGCCAACCATCTAGGTTAATAATATTAATTACAAATAAATAAATAATTTCTGTAGTGTTTTAACATTGCAGAATAGTATAAGAAACATAGCCAGTACGAGAACGAGCTAAGATTGCAAGGTTTACTCAATCTCCGTGCGGAGTTTTGGGTAATCTTGAGCGTGCAAGTTTTGATGCATCTTGGCCAGTGCCGCGCACCTCTTGACATTCCAAAAATTATAATTCTTCCCGAAAAAACATTGTTGTTAAAATAGAACCTACACATTTAAGCCCATTTATCAATTTATTATTTACCTACCTAAGGTCTCCCTAGCCTATCATAGACTAAAGTGGTGCATTATTACCTTACAGTTGACGTGCCCTTATACCAACTCAACTTAAAACCCTATTATCTATACCGATATAATTATCAAACTTAAATGCAAATGTTGCCGTGTACTCAACACATGACTCGCTCACTCGTCTAACAACGACTTTGGCGTTTCCCTAGTCGAGTTGGCTAAAGCGCACTTATAGCCGAAATGTGGGAGACGTGGGTTTAATGGTCGGGAAAGATTTTGTAATTTCTGGATTGTATTTTTTAAATTATTTAACATGTTTTGGAATGCATATAACGCAGTGTAGTCCATCATCTGTGACAATACTACGGAAAACATGGCCAGTAGGAAATACGTGAAAATATTGCAAGGTTTACTCAATCTACGAGCGGAATTTGGGGTACCTTGACGTCCAACATTTGATTAACCTTGGACACGGCATTTCACAGCCAGGTAAATAACAAACAAAATATATTATTTCAAAATGAAAACCATTGTCGTTAAAATAATTCCCATACATTTCAACGAATTTTTCAGTTTTTTATTTCTTGCAGGTTTAAATCGTAACAGATTGTGCTCATTTTGTTAGCAGTTCTCAGTTACCTGGTCACTGATGTCTGTTTAAAATTTCAGCTCGGTCTATTTGGCCGTTCGGCCGTATGAGCCTGGACAGACAGACAGACAGACAGACAGACATTTAACATTTAACATTTAACATTTAACAGAATTAATCACGACCAAGGACCGATCGAGTAGCGTTGTAGACTACGTTCGCTGCGCTCACTCGTCTAATTAATATTTCCCATGTAAGAATCACTTTTCTGTCCGTCCATCTTTGGGTGTGTCACGTCCCACGATAAAAACCAAACACGACGTACGATTGACATGCAATTTTCCTTTGCATTGCCCTTCAAGTTTCAACAAGGATGACACATGATTGTTTCGGTTACTCTGGGGTTAAGGGGGTAAGGGGAGAGTGGCTAGCCTCGTCAAAACTTTAAAAATATATGACCCTGCAACTCCACCATTTTGAATGAAGGGAAAAAAGAATCGAACAATTTAACTGGTAAACCTTACCCGGCACCTCCACCAAAAACATCAAACGCACAGTGAAATATTTTATTTTAGTATTCTTCTTCGACGATATGTTGATAATGTAGCTCCGCTCTCTGTTTCGTGACCTCCCGTAACCATGCTTGTGGTAAGTAGTAGCATACATTCATTCATTAAATATTGAATTGATTGATTGCCTTCTGTTTGATCCTGCGAGGTCCTTGGCACACTTTGCACGAGGGATGTGGGACGGAAGGGGCTGACGACGATGTTAAATAATGCACGGAAACGTCGGCTCGGCCTTGCTGGAAATGAGACGAGGACTTGGGCACGATACCGTATAGGATGTATTTCTGTCGCTAGCAGTCGATGAGAGGGAAATAATACTAGTTTGTGAGAACTTGGAACGAATTTAATAACGTCCCAAATGCTAGGTGTCCTAATCCAATTTCGAATTTGGGAGTAAACATTACAAATTTTACAATTACAAAGTCCGGGACACGGTGGAGACATTTCGGAGTTTTCATGAAGTGCAAACGAGACGGAAATATACGTTTTTGGCGTTTTGACGTTTATTACTGTTTAGAACTTTTGCTTAGAACTCTTTGATCCGTTTAAAAGAATATCAATTCAGCACAGACAATTTAACATTGGCCTAATTTTAAACCCTCCCCGTGCTAGAACATCTATCCATCAAAATTATTTTTATAACCGTGCTATTACTTTATGGAATACTATTCCTCTAGAAATCAAAGATGCTTCAAATTTCAAGAAAAGAATTGAAGAATATTTTAGTTAAATTGTCATTTTAAATGTATATTATATTATAGGTACCATATTTTGATACTACAACATTTTGTTCATCTATTCACTTTTTATCCTATGATTACAAGTAACATCAAGTTATTTTTATTTAGTTTTAATGAAGGGAATCAGGCATACATTACTATGGGCATGCCCTCTCTGATTCTCTTCAACATGTTAAGTGTACCGTGTATCTTTGATCTGTTGAAATAAATAAGAAGAAGAAGAGGAATCACTTGCTTATTATTTTACGATGATGCCAATCGAGACGACTGGTGATAATTTATGAATGCTAATCACAAACGTCCATGCCTTATACGGTAATGCTTCCGTCTCGACTCCCCACCGTAGCAACATTCGCACGAGCTGCAGTGCTAACATGTACGAGGCTTTCTCCCTGGGTTGAGTCACACCAGGGTGAATCACAGCGGGCGCTGCTGTCGTCAAAACTCAATTTACATGAATTCTCTAAATTTGGAATCGATTCACCCACCAGCCTGTCTGCCTGCCTGCCTGCCTTGCCCGCCCGTCCGCCCGTCCGTCCGTCCGTCCGTCCGTCCTGTCTGTCTGTCTGTCTGTCTGTCTGTATGTCTGTCTGTCTGTCTGTCTGTCTGTCTGTCTGTCTGCCTACCTACCTGTCTGTCTGTCTGTCAGTCTGTCTGTCTGAAGCCCTGTGTTGATCGCATGACTAATCTTTGCCCGGACCATCAGGGGATCCCCATGAGTCAGAGAGATGAGCGCGCACTCACAGCCACCCCTAGCAACAAGTGATCGAGTTACCCCACGCCCTCTGTTTGCTCGCCGGATATTGCGAGCTAGGGTCGTTACCCTGTGCGTGTTATTGAACCAGCAGGGGCTCAAACCCGAGCCTATTGAACAGCTTGACTTATTCATCAAAGCTGGCACAAGTACTAGCCGAGCTATAAAAGCTGTGGGAAGCGATGTGTGTGTGGCATACCTGCTTCCGCACGCATGACACAAATAAAATACATCCGTATTTGGCGTCTACGCACTGTCACAGAACTGATTTTTAGTGGGGCACTCAAATTTAAAGTTGACCGGGGCAACACTGATGTTGTAATTGAAATCGAAAATTGTAACCAAAGGGTTGGACACGATTCATCTTAGGACGATACGAAAATCATCAACTCTAAGTCAGAACAACTCATTGGATAACCGTAGCGAACATAGCAAAGACTTCGAGAACCCTGATGGAAAATATCTCGGATGATTCTCTGTTTTAATTTTTGCTCTCGACCGGACAAGCGGTTGCTGCGATCTCGATGAAATTTTCAGGTGAC
>JAMZAV010011443.1:0-21119 GCA_024449915.1 Sweltsa coloradensis | reverse complement strand
AATACTGGAGAGAATTTACTTCCTGAATTAAAAGTTACTTCATTACACAAAAATCATGAAATGATTTGTTGATGGTGTTGATGTTGATGATGTACACAAACCTCACAGAAATAACATTTTTTTTGTTGTTTTCTTCGATTCGTGAAATTCCATTTAAGTTCACATTTTTAGTGATTTTTTTCCGGATTATGACTCAACATTGACAACAGAGAAAGGAATATAGTACGTTTTGCCAAAATAATATTTATGAATAGGACAAGGTTTTTAAGCAAGCCCGCTTTGAGGACATTATTTGTAAATGTTAGCAATTGTCGTAAGAGTTTGCCCCGAATGGGGATCGAACCCAGAACCTCCGGCTTTTCGAGACGATGCTCTACCAACTGAGCTATATTTTGCCCCGATAGCTCAGTTGGTAGAGCATCGGTTCGAAAAGCCAGAGTTCTGGGTTCGGTCCCCAGTCGGGTCAAACTTTTGCGATAATTGCTGTCATCCACTAATGTATATTTATGTTTTTACAAGTCAAATATGGGTCGTGGGCGTTCAGCATAATCTTATTTGCGAATAATCCTCTCCATATAAAACTGTGTTATAATATTACTAGGAAGATTCGCAAACGTTTTTTCAGGTGCATTGTTGGATGAGCGTAATTTTTTTAAAACAAAAAAAGCGTAAAATTTCAATTTTCATGAGAAATAATTTTTTGATTACGCTCAAATTTCATACGAATATATTAATTCATAAAATGAAGGTTCTGTGAAAAAATCATTACAATCGGATAAAGTAAGTATAGGTGTTATAAGTCGAAGAAATTTTAAAAATAAAAATATATCGTAAAATTGCGATTTTTATGAGAAATTATTTTTCGATTACGCTCAAAAACGTGGCAGTTCTAAGTTCAGAGATTTTAAAGGTCTCCAGAAAATTTGATCGCAATTGGAGTATCGGTTGAGCCGGAATCGTGTTAACAGACACACAAAAATACAAACAGAAAAAAAAACATTCCGGATTTTTTTCTCCAGTGTAGTGAAATGGAATCTTCGCTTCGCTCACTACGCTCGCTACGCCCATCCAATAATGCGTCTAGATTGAGTGTGTAGTGGAAAGTGTGTAAAACTAGCAGCATATTGAACAAATGCCTGGTGAGGCAGGGACTGCTCAGTGAGCTACGGGCCATTATAATCACAACCTTCTCTAATCTCCCCCATCTAATTCCTCCATGTACAACGATATCACACACACACAACCATATCGAGTTAACTAATTAAGCAATTACCTTGTTCACTTACTCTTCTCCAAAGAGCTTCTTGTTCCAACTTCTTTGCCTCAAATTAACACTTGCCTTCAAGTATTCTTGACATGCGTTAGTTAAATGTTTGTCTCTGCTCTTATGTCAGTCGAATTAGAAACCGTCCATGTTGAAGTATTGTCACAGCAAAAATTTGAATAAGTAATTAAATATGGTACTTTATGTTTGCAGATCGCAAATAGGTTAAGAAAGTGTAAATATTCGCTAAAACTCAGTAACAATCATTCTTTTTTTTATTGAATATTGCAACATGGCAGAAATTGTACTTAGGCATCAAGTACTAAAATACTTTTGTAAACACAATATGTTTTTAGGCGTGGGATGTTTAAATAATGGGGATATAAGCAAATACAACAAGGATCATAAAGTGTCAATTCTATACAGTAGAAAAGTTTGCTCTATGCCTTCAGAATTTATTTGAATAGATGTTACGAAATAAATTAGCATATGGCCAAATACTTCTGTGGAAATCAGTTGTTTTAATTGAATTGGACATACGTTAAATAACCAAATGTAATCGTGACCTTTGAGAAGTAACTCTGTAGAGTACTCTACGTTTGGTAGTCATTAGGCCACAAGGTAATTGGATAATTAATTAATTGCCCTTAGTAAATCATTTTTTATAACTGAGGATGACATACGTTAAATAAGTATATAAATAAATACAATAATCATGATTGTGATAAAGGTATATTATTCTATTTTGTGATGAAAATATATAAACTGTTTTTAAATTTATGAGATCTACCATTATACCTGGGTATCTGTTATTTAAGAAATGATGGCAATTAGATAATTCAGTGCCGCCGATGGGTACCAACCAATCAATACTGATTGATAAGAATCAAGGCTCTCAATTAACTATGACTATTTGACCTGAGATGAAGTACTGTGATGGGACGTCGGTAATGACAGGTGTCACTTTGAAATCACAAGCTTCATGTTAATAAAACAATTTTAATAAACATGTTACTATTTTTATTTTTTTAAATACTTTCACAGCAATACTCATGATTTTATAGACATTCCCTAACTATTGGAAAAATCCTTCCTTCTTCCAAAATGGATCACACAAGAGAGTGTCAGTTGGTAACTCACTCCATGGAAGGGGTAAGATTGGAAATCTCCTCATGCCCATGGCTTATGTTAATGAATCAAAGTACTTGGTCATTTCTAGGTTGCACCTACACCTAGCTGAATCGGCAGTGGTGTGTTATTACCAAATGAGTTGAACACCATTGTTATTCAATGACTATTTCAAATCTCCAATATAGCATTCAATAACCAATCAATCACAATCGATGTTGTGGCAACAGGACGCGTTCGCTCATGCTTATTGACTGATAACTAACATTGTTAAATGTTTATGCCCAAACCGGTATATTCATTGAAATCAATACTTAAACATGAAAATGATTGTTGAATGAGTTTTAAGCTGATATCGCAATAATCAAATTGATTTGTGTTAATCATTCCATTATGTTTGCATAAAAGATTCACCCTTTTTTTAAGAACGTATCTAAATTTTTGTAATTATATTATATTTTGTAAGAATTCACTGAATAAGTAAAGTTAAATTGTTGATCAAGATTCTCACTATTACTTTTCACCAATATCTAATTTTATAAGTTAAAAAACATTATATCAATCAAAAAGTATTTATATCTTACACGTTTTTGAAAATTAGGAACATTGACGTATTCACTTAAAAAACTTAATTCTAGCTAAAAAAAAAACTGATGCACAAAGGAGGACAGTAACGTTAATGAAAAAAAATTAAGTCACTAATCAAAATGTTGGGTGTTCAAGTGAGTGTAATGTTGTGTCTGGCGTGCCACAAGGGTCTGTCTTAGGGCCCCTATTGTTCACCATTTACATGATGGACTTACCACAGTGTATAAATTCCCGCATTCGCCAATATGCCGACGATTGTACAGTGTATAGAGAGATTAAATGTAAAGATGATGAAGTGGCTCTTCAAGCAGACCTAGCTAACATTGAAATGTGGTGTGAAGTAAATTGCATGGCCCTGAACCACAGCAAGTCCACCCACATGACAATCACGATCTCAAGAAAGCCCAGGGTAAGTTCGTACATCATAAATGGGAAAGTTATTGGCACTGTTTCAGTGATGAAATCCTGGGTATAACAGTGTCAAATGACCTCAAATGGAACATACAAACCGAGATTGTGAGGAACAAATCGGCCAAATTACTCGGCTTTTTATCTCGCACCCTTCACAGTGCTCGTCCGAAAGTGAAACGAATTGTGTATCTTAGTTTAGTTAAATCTGTAATCACGTATGGGTGCCCTGCATGGCACCCGACTACACAGGGAACATAACTAAGCTAGAAACTATACAGAACAGGGCAACGAAATTTATCACGAATAGGAAGGACTGTGGACGATCTGAGCGGCTGGAAATGTGTAACATTTTGTCAATAGAAAACACACTAAATGAAATAGATGTATTGTTTATGAAAAAAATGTTTCTGAATATCATCGACCTTGACCCTCTGTCTAGAGTGCAGCTCGGGTACAGATCAGTTGATACGGGAAAGGTGTCACGCTGTGTCCTCATTTCGCGCGGACTGAGAGGATTCTTTTGTCGCGCAATCACCTTGTATAACTCTCTGGACCCAAATACTAGGCAATTAAGCGAAATGAAATCTTTTGGAGCTCACTTGAGGCGTGGCCTACTAGATAGTCAAATGGCTTAGACCAGAAACACGTACACCCACACTCATTCACTTTCCCATTCACCTCACACACTCACACTCACACTCACACTCACACTCACACTCACACTCACACTCACACTCACACTCACACTCACACTCACACTCACACTCACACTCACACTCACACTCACACTCACACTCCACTCACACTCACACTCACACTCACACTCGCACTAACACACGCACACTCACACACATACAGTCACTGAAGATAAACGAATGAAACACAGATGCACCCACTTACAAACTCACAAAATGTATATTAATTGCCTCACTCATTCTCAGAAAATCCATCACCGATATAAGTATATAATATGTGTATTTCTTATAGGTACCCATCTGTTATAGGCCTAGTAGGTTAACTGTAGTATATTGCTTGTATATATTGTTACTGTGTATAAAGTTGCTGTTAAATTTAACATTTAGATATTAAACTGGTGGCAAGGCACATTGTGTTATGGGGCCTTGCTCTACTCTTGCCACCAGCAATATGTACGTATTTGTAATCCAGACATATTGAAAATAAATAATAAATAATAATAAACTTATTATACAAAAGGTGAGGTTCCTTTATCTCTTGGTGTAAAACACAATAGTGAAAAAACCGCTTGTCGCATTTCTTGTGATTGGAATCAAAGAAAGAAATTGCGTTTCTTGTTGTTAAAAATGATTTATTGTGAATATTATGTATACACGGTTGGGGAATATTTTTAAGTCTATGAATAGATATCACCACTTTCCCTGTCCGCTAAAACACTCATTACATGCCCACACGATCCTTCGTAGCTAATCGACTTTATCTTTTACTGCTTTTAAACTCTTGGTTACATCTCTCTTCGTTACATCCCACACATGTTTGAACGCATCTACACGCACACGCACACGCACACGCACACGCACACGCACACGCACACGCACACGCACACACGCACACGCACACACGCACTCGCACACGCATACTAGGAGTCCAGTCGCGTGCGGTGAAAGCGATGGACCATTGTGATTGATGAGCGAAATGAAATTATCACATTACTTTGTATTTCTTCAATAATTGTTGGAATTTACATCCTATGAGTGCAGTTTTCATTGCACTTCAGTATTACATAGTGTATTGACACTGACACATAACACCATAAACAAAGCAAACAAACGGCCACCTCTTACAAACTTGTGAGTTTGAACGATGATGGATGAGCAACGTATCGTCTGAAGATATTCGCGCTTTTACATAAGAGTCAGCTATAACTATTGACACTCATTAGGGAACTATTCCGGCATCGAGTTGTCATCTGATACATGCAATTTTGCTTTGTTGTCAAGCAAAGATGTGGACACACTTCTAGTGTCAAAGATCACTCAACATCATTACGGATTATTCACAAATAAATTCCTAAATTTGGCAATTTTGTTGATTAAAAAAAAATATGTATAGAGAATGTTTTTTGATAGTTTTAAAAATATGTGCCTCTGTAGAAGGATGAACCAGAACGTTAATATTTTGGGAAATGGGGAATGAGGAGTGTTACAAAAATATGTCTGGTAATGTGACAACATAAAAGTCGGTATCTCGATTTGGTTAGTTATTAAATTACAAGTAATTAAGACAGCAATCTAATTTTCTAAGCAGTGTGAATAAGATGCAGGTGGAAGTTCACATGGGAAATAATCCGCATTACAAATCTGCAACTGCAATTCTGAAAGTGCAAGTGCAAGTGCATGTACTTTCAATGGTGTTGCTGTATTAATTTGCATACGTGAAAGGTAGATCTTTCACGAGAAGAATATGTGTAATTTATTTTAAAAATAAAAATGAATAATATCTAAAGGATTTTAAAATTTTGCATATAGTTAAAAGCACGTACATTTAGCTTTTTAGGTTTCTGATACAAAATTGATGAACAAACAAACCATACAAAATGCTAATACTAACAAAAATAAGGTTTTCTCATAACTAGTGATAACTAGTTTTACACTGCATTCTCTCAAGTGTCTAAAATTAAATTGAAATGTTCCAATAAAGCATCATTTTCTATTAGAATTGCAAGAAACCACTCACATTTAGGTTCTTAGTGGAATGAAAAAGTACATGCAGGAATGAGGGCTTAAAACGCTAAATTTTAAAACATAATTATTGCTAAATATTCATAATTACAATGCTATTTTTACGAGGATCTAAGTTATTTATAATACTGTGAATGATAACATGGTTATTCCTCTTGGTAATGATGACAATGATGATGACCAAGATGTGGATTTTATATCATAACGGTCTCGAGATTATAAAGGTGAACGAGAATATTTAATTCTATAATATATTGTTAAAACCAGTAGTAGAAGAATTATAGAAGTATTTTTTATAAAAATAAATTTTTGCTATTCTAGAAGTTTATCCCTTCAATAACATCATACTTTAACACAGAAATCATAAAACATTATCATATAAAACAATCATGATATAGAACTCCTTGTATTAATTTACTCAATCAGGCATTTGTAAATTGCATACTCCATTAAATATTCAACACTCGAAAACCATTTGACCTTACTTTGGAAAAACGTTACACACAGTTAATTAAATTTTATCAGTAGTAGAAGAATTATGGAAATATTTTTTTATAAAATGGAAATGTTTGCTATTATGAAAGTATATCTCTCCAATTACATCATACTTAAACACAGAAATCATGAAACAATATCATATAAAACAATCATGCTACAGAACTCCTAGTATTGACTTTGAACACACTTAAACAATCAGGCATTTGCAAATGACATAATCCATTAAGGGGAATCCCTAGACCCAAATATGATTTTTAAAGAATGCAGTAAAGACGTTTGAAAAGTAAGTAGGATGTAAGAGGGGCTTAATAAAAGAGCGGATAATTTTTTTGAAATTTTTTTGACGGGACATAACCTCAGAATCAACAATTTTATTCAAATTACTGGAATCAGTTGCTCAAGTTCAAAATTGAATTTTTAGCAGCGGTTTTTTGTATATTATTTCTACACTCCTTTATCTACAACCTAAATATAAGTATTATTGGTTTTATATGATTTCAGGCGTTGCACGATTTTTTCCGTTAAACGGTACAAAATTTGAAATTTTACCGGCAGGCGAAAAAAATTGTGCAACGCAACAAACCATATAAATACAAAAATCCTTTTATTTAGGTTGTAGATAAAGGAGTGTAGAAATAATATACAAAAAACCGCTGCTAAAAATTCAATTTTGAACTTGAGCAACTGATTCCAGTAATTTGAATACAATTGTTGATTCTGAGGTTATGTCCCGTCAAAAAAATTTCAAAAAAATTATCCGCTCTTTTATTAAGCCCCTCTTACATTCTACTTACTTTTTAGACGTCTTTACTGCATTCTTAAGAAATCATGTTTGGGTCTAGGGGTCCCTAGACCTAAATATGATTTCTTGGATGCATTGAAGACGCCTGAAAAGTAAGTAAAATGAAAGAGGGACTTAATAAAAGAGCAGATTATTTTTTGAATTTTTTTTGGTGGGACATAACCTCAGAATCAACAATTATATTCAAATTACCCGAATCAAACCAGCTAAATCAAAATTGAATTTTTAGCAGTGGGTTTTTCTGTATTGTTTCTTCATTCCTTAATCTACAACGTAAATAAAAGGATTAATGGTTTTCTATAGTTTCTTGCATTGTACAATTTTTTTCGCCTGCTGGTACAATTTCAAATTTTGTACCGTTGAACAAAAAAAATCGTGCAACACCAGAAACTACAGACAACCAGTTTTTTTTTATTTAGGTTGTAGATAAAAGAGTGTAGAAACAATACAAAAAAACCCGCTGCTCAAAATTCAATTTTGAACTAGCTGGTTTGATTCGGGTAATTTGAATATAATTGTTGATTCTGAGGTTATGTCCCGCCAAAAAAAATTCAAAAAATAATCTGCTCTTTTATTAAGTCCCTCTTTCATTCTACTAATTTTTCAGGCGTCTTTATCTACTTCTTCTTGTCTTTAGAAATCATATTTAGGTCTAGGGATTCCCCTTAAATATTCAACACTCGAAAACCATTTGACCATACTTTTAAAAAAAGTTACACACCGTTAATTAAATTTTATCCCAGTGGGCCCTCATATAGGCCAGCTATTCTCCAAGGAAGGGTAGATTAACTCCATTATTTAATTAATTCTCAAACAATGACTCTGAAACTAACCGGGTTTGTACTGTTCTATTTTCAAGGGGCACACAGTAGAAAATATAAACACCCCCTTATCAAATAATAAATTGTCCATTGATTTAATATTATTATTTATCACCATGAATATATTGCTATTTTATTATATTATGAGATTGATGAATTTCGTTATTAATATATAGTTATTTGTATTGTTTTTAAATATATTTTAAAATGGCATTTTGTCGATTATTATTAGTTTTCTAGTGTATCTTTCCAGTTTCCACCAAGATGTACAAGTAATAACATTCGATTAAATTTTTTTGTTATCTTCTTAGTTCTTACTTGTATGGCATCATAATAAAGGTGTCAGTTTTTACATGTATGTTTCATCTTCGGTTGAATGAAAATAAAAAGAGAACAAAATACAAAACTGGAAAGGAAATTTTAAAAGATGATTTTTTTAAACCGTTCAACACACGAAATTTTAAACGATAAACATTTAATGTCGCCACTATCAGCCACAGATCGTGATTTTTATCAAGATTCAGAACTAATGAATGTTCATTTTGCAGCACATTGTGTAGCCCTTCGTCATTGCATTTCATTCCCTTGGCAGATATCCTACAAAACATTAATATCACCACGCGTATCACTTTAATTCTTCGGGTTGAAGAGCACACAATACCTATAGGTACAAGAGTAGTAATAATGGTTTTATTATGTTATGTGTTGTTACGTTTTATGTTTTGTGCTTTTAATTTAAATTTTTGCATTCCTTACGTTACAAAACAATTATACAAGATTGATATTACTTAAAATGCACATAGAATAACAACATGTGTATAAGGCACCACTATATTTATCTCACAGATACTGCTTATAGTGATCGTTCTTAGCAGATTATTGAAAAAGAATGGAAACACCGCAACACAATTTGAGCAGAAGAAAGAAATTTACAATAATTCCCATGTATTGTTTTCGTTTCAGATTGTTTTATCGGCAAGTTTAGAGATAAAAGTGGTGAACAGTGGAAATATCGTCTTATTATAAAAGCGAATAGCAAAATATGGTTTTATTTTAAGAATAAGGGTTCTTTTGTTGTTATTGCCATTTTGCGGTGTTATATGTTTATATTACTACTTCGCGTTGTTATTTCGGTTTAATTAAATGACACCAAAAATGCATACTTCTACCTATAGGTTAGTGCCCGACTCATAAACACACCAAGCGACAGGATAACTCCCATAGCATTCCGTCTCCAAACTCCCAACACGATATTATTCTGTTAGTAAATAATATGTTGACGATGTTTTTACCCAATACCACGCAGATGACGAAGATGCTACATCCAATCATTGGGCTAGGCCTAATCGAGTTCCCAACTTCCCCAAGTTATTATTGACATGTCACTAGTCAAGATATATGAAGCAAAATATTCCCGAGGCCTGTCTTTGATGGAGAGTTAAATAGAAATAGGCAAGCTGTTGCAACTAAATTGATTTCGTTCAGTTATAGCCACAAACTTCATCTGGGCAACATGAGATACCGAACCCCGTCCCCGGGGTAGAATTTGGCCCAGAGCATCGCTCTGCTAATCGTTGAAGGCGAGGAAAGACAAAAGTCCATCTCCGAAACTAGAGGCGAGCTCTGGCAATCGTCGTCGGTGACACCTCGCTCTCCCCTTGACGAACTCCCCAATGAAGAGGACGACAATGACACCATAAACGACGATGACGACCGCGACGTGAGAACCTCGCCTACCCGTGGCATGTTCTGACCATCATGGGACTTTCTCCCATAGGCTTGAGTAGCGCATTATCACAGCCGAAACGGTTGACGCGCCCTTAATCCAAATAAACCCCACAAAAAGCGAGATACTCATTCGGGAGGTTGTCAGTTCGATATACCTGCCACCGGCAATCCTGACTGTAGATTTATTCCAATGTTTCCACAGTGTAATCATAACAGATGTTCGAATTGACTACTAAATAAGTATAGTCCATGAGCCAGCTAATCCAACCCCCCCCCCCCCGGGGCGGAAGGTTTGAAAGTGGTTTCGAGAAGCTATTTATATTACATTTTGATTTTCACTTGTTAGCCATCATGACTTTGGTGGGTGTACCCACCAGGGGTGACCAAACATTTTTGTCCCAAAACTAAAAATATTTATTTAGAGCCAACTATACGCAAATGGTCTAGTTTTTCTTCATAATTTCATTTCAATTAAATATTTCGAATTTTAGAAATTAACTTTAGGAAGATATCATTACTATATCCGGAGATAGCACCCTATGCTGTTTTGGACAACATGAAAATTTTTCGTTCCTTTATGGGCATGTGACTATTCAAATGAAAGGTCTTGATGAGTAGATTAAAAATATGTAATTTTATGCATATGTTAATAATGCATTTTGGGTCATATTTGTCAAAAAACACTCGAAAAACCTCGCTGTGGGAAGCCGCATGCCGTAATCTGAAATTATGGTCACACCGTTTGATGTTTTGTTTATATTTAGTTTGAATAAATATAATTAGCATAGTTTTTATGTATTTCGATCAAAAACTATGTATTTGTTTAATTTAAATTGTTTAAAAGTTCCGAAAATTTTGTATTATTTATGCAACTACAGAATAAATTGCATGTATACGACTTTTTTTTTCGTTGAAATATTCTATTTAAGTGTTCTGTGTAATAGGATAAATTATAATTAATTAACTGAATCATTTAGTCTTAAAGAGGCAATCGGTATTGAAGCAAAGATAAACATATTAAGCTGGCTACCATGCAAAATAGGTACAATTTGCCTGTACAAATCCGTGCAATACAAATTATAATTTACAAAAATCTACAAAAGTTAATAGTTTCTATTAATTTTGAATATGTTATAAGTGAGATGCATATTTTTTATCATCAATAAATTTCAATTAATTGATGTATATAATAAAACATATAACTCAAAGGACCAGTATATTATATACTACTTGGCATTATTTTGTTGTGTAATTCGTAGCAACATTATAAAATGCTCATAAGCAGGTTATTATATACAAAATCTTTTACTGACAACATTTTAGTAACCGCGCTGTCCAAATAAATGATGTTATTATATTATTATTTACCATATTTTCTTGCTTAGTGTTAATTGGCCATAAAACATTAGTAGTCCGTTGTATCGAATTATCATTTAACTCGGGTACTAGATTAACGCCACTGCGACCCTGCATCAGAACTGAAAATAATCACCTCAAAAAAGGAATAAGATGTGGGTTTTATTTATTTATTTAACGTCTCATATTCAGTTAAAAAACTGATTTACAATAATATTGTGCGTGTGTGCTTACGCACATTATGCAGATATCTAAGGAGAAATAGTTAGGCGAGCGACAGTAGACACAGATTGCTTCTATTGATAGTTAGCTTTGTTCATCATTCAAATTATCAAATTGTGCACATTTATATAATTTATCTATATATTTTTTGTATAGCATGTTTTTTATTTCGTTAAATATATTTTCCCGCTTTGGCTTCTATTATGGACACAGTAGTAGGGTTTCTCAACAAAACCATTTAGGTTATTCGGTTACAAGTTGACATCACAGAATACCATGCAATAAGCCATTATGCATGTACCATTACATTGTTATTAAAAGTGTGGCATTAATGCTACCTACCACTGGTATTTAGCATTACAAGACTTGTAAACGACAAGTTTAATAAAGATAGGGTTGCATCTTAGTTGATCACCTAGTATAATTTAAACATTATACAATATTTTAATGTCTAGTAACATGATTTACATAATTTCTCATGTTCTTTAATCTATACTCAATGCTAATATGCAGCATTTTAAACTATTTTAAAAATAAAAATAAATTCCATGTTTTATATTCAAATATAATCAACTTGAAATCCCATCGTATTGAAAGTAAACAAGCCACATCTAAAGCATAGCAGCTATAGTGATTATTATTATACATTTGTTCTTGTTACACCAACCAAAGTGGATCAATTCGGTCATAAATGGCATTCAATTTAATGCTGCTAGATTTAAAATATAGATTTGTTTGTCATCGTTTGTACAACCCTACAAAGTAAAATAATTAATTTAATTAGACCACAAGTCGATAGGGTACAACGCAAAATGTCAATGTTTGGTTCATTTACAAGCAAAATTAGTAATTTATTATTGTTTATGGCTTACGCGGTGAAATTAATTTACTTCTGGTGCCACCAAAGTTAAGGCAGCTTACAAGCTTAAATATAAACTCAATGTATAAAAGTATCTAAAATTACCTTTAGACCTTCCGCCCTGCGTACGGGGAGTTTTACGAAGACCGCTTACGATCGAAATTTAATATTTTTCACTTTTACAGTGGGTACTTTGGTCGCCCCTGGTGGTTACACCCACTAAAACCATGACGGATAACAAGTGGAAATCAAAAGTCAATACATCAAAGTACCTAAAACCACCCTCAGACCTTCTGGTCCAGTTGTAGGGAAGGTTTAGGAAATTTCATTTATGATATAAATCGATATATATGTATTTTTACGGTGAGTACTTCAGTCATCCCTGGTGGGTACACCCATCTAAACCATTTTATCTTACAAGCATAAACTTACACTAATATATTAAAGTACCTAAAACCACCCCTCATACCTTCCGCCCTGCGTAGGGGCAGGGAAAAGACCCCTTTGCAACCGAAATGTATTATTTTTCATTTTTAAAGTAAGTATTCTGGTCACCCCTGGTAGGTACACCCACCAAAACCGTGACAAATAACATGCAGAAATCAAAAGTCGATGTATAGAAGTACCTTAAACCACCCTTAGACCTTCGGCCTAGGTATGTGGCAGGTTTAGGAAAGTCCATTTACGAAAGAAATTAAAAATTCTTTATTTTTTCGGTAGGTACTTTGGTCATCCTTAGTAGGAACACCCACCCAAACCATGATATCTTGCAAACTAAACTCAAATTAAATATATTTAAGGGCGTCAAACCACCCTTAGACCTTCCGCTCTGCGTAGGGGGGAGGATTGTGTAGGCCCCATTACCACCGAAATTTTTTTTATTTTTATTTTTACAGTGGGTACTTTGGTCACTCCTGGTGGGTACACCCACCAAAACCGTGATGGCTAACAAGCGGAAATCGAAAGTCAATATATAAAAGTACCTAAAACCCCCCTTAGACATTCCGCCCTGCGTAGGGGGTGGTTTGTGAAGGCCCCATTACCACCGAAAATAATTATTTTTTTAATTTTTACAGCGGGTACTTTGGTCACCCCTGGTGGGTACACCCACCAAAACCGTGATGGATTACAAGCGGAAATCGAAAGTCAATATAAGAAAGTACCTAAAACCACCCTTAGACCTTCCGCTCTGCATAGGGGGAGGTTTGTGAGTGCCCCATTACCACCGAAAATGATTATTTTTTATTTTTACAGTGGGTACTTTGGTCACCCCTGGTGGGTACACCCACCAAAACCGTGATGGCTAACAAGCGGAAATCGAAAGTCAATATATAAAAGTACCTTAAACCACCCTCAGACCTTCCGCCCCGGGGGGGGGGGAGGTATACCTACAGTTGGCTCAAAGTCTACGTTTGAGAAGCAGTCCCATATCCTATTCCTAGCTGGTAGAACATAGTATAGGTTATTCCTGGGTACATTTTCTAAGTCATCAAAGTCGCTATTGAAGATGTCCGTAACCACTCACTATAACCTAAACAAGCAAATAATAGTGGACACCGACGTAGTTTGTTCGAGCGCTAAGCGCGCGACTCTGATTCGGGTGGTCCCAGGTTCGAATCCCGTTGTGAGCGGCACTCCTGACTGAAGGTTTCTTCCTAGGTGTTTCTCAGTCGTTAAAGTGAATGCAAGAGATAGAGTCCTCTTAAACAGACTTTGGACATCCCTTCACACTTGTTAACTCCAATACACCTGAAGAGTTTACTTCCCTTGGTAAAAATTTTAAATTTAAGGGAAGATTATGCTTATAGGGAAGCTTTGCACCCTTAAATGTGTTCATTAAATTTATTTAGTTGTCTTAAAATTATATCATCATAAAAAATAATTAAACTGCAAGTCACTACATTATTGACTTGAGTCTCAATCATCATAGCAAAAATTAAGATGTGACTCGAAAAACACAAATTTATGTAAGTAAATAATAAATAATAAATAAATTGTATTTAGAGTCTACCCACTCAGTTTTATAACTGATTTTCAGTGGGGGACAGTAAATCAAAGCGACCAAGCCAACCCTGTAGGCCCCGACGCAATCGACGAGTGAACCAACCAAAGATCGATATTGTTAATAGGAAATATAGCAATCAGTGGCATTCCATTATATTATTTTCATAACTATATTTATAACGTAGAATTAAAGGCCCGTTATTATTATTATAGAGTACAATAGATAATGGATTTTTTTTAAATTTTATAATTAGACATTCTGTTTGCAATTTGATTTTTAAAAGTACCAAATAGTTAGTTTTGAATGTAATTTTTTACATAAAATTAATATTGAATTAAACGTAGCTCCAACCTAAACCCAAACATCGCTGTTGCATCTCACAACAACGTTGAGGCACCGGCTTTGCAATGGTCACTTTCACCCACAGTAAGATGAAGCCTATATAAACACCGAGTCTCATTACCAGAGTTGCATTCAACCACTCGACATAGCAGAGTGTTGTGGTTTCACCTCATGGAATAAACATTACTTACACATTTCGAGTACATCCAAAGTGATACAGTGAATAATACATATATATAAAATGGAATTTTCAAAAATCGTAAGTAAACTAAAATATATATTTTTAGATACTTCTCTATAAGACCGTTTATCATTACCAGTTATGATACATCCCAGTTGTTGATTCTTTTAATACCCTCTAAAATACGTAAGACATTGAAATATGTTTTTTTTTTAAATATTGGTACAAAATTAAAATCAAGATTGAATAATGAAACCAGTATTATAATACATTTATTTATTTAATATTTATAGACATTATATCGTAGTGACTTATGCTTTTATTTAACTTCTTAGAAGAAAAAAACTATCAGATAAATACTAATTAGTTGTGGACTTATCGAGTATAAAATAAAACAATCTTTTTCGCAGTGAAGACGGGAAAATTATAAATTTTGGTATTTTCATTCTAGATCCCTCCGGCAAAGATTCCAATGAGAAATAACATTGCGAGGTTTAATGACCAATTAGTTTTATAAGCGAAGATTGTTCGTAGTTTATATCCGATGACCTTGAAGGTTTCTGAACTGAAAGAAAAATTGGTCAATAATGGTTCAAAATAAATAAAAATGAATTCAAAATTCAAAATGCTATTTTGGTTTGATGCATTACTGTACTAATTTAGTGAATGACAAAATGCACCAAAATACGTAATTTATTACATTATTGTTACCGGTTACTGAAGACGTATGGTCAAACGTGGCAGATTCGGGTTCAAATCACCGGTTAGGGTTGTATTTTGTAGTTGATAAGTTACTGGTAAGTACTGTTGTGCGTGGTTTGTAAGTAGCGTCCAAAGGACGTGGGTTCGAATCCCGCATAATACATGTATCTTTGTTATTGTCTATCATTTTGATCTATCTTCATAGCCTCGTTTAACATTCAATTGACGTTTACAAATTTGACTTTTTTGGTCATGAAGAATGAGAATATTTTGAGAGTCTAGTATGTTTTTGTTTATTAACTATGTAAAGTAATTGATTTTTTAACGAAAACCTAAAGTATAGTTTTTAGAAATTGAGTCCTTCATTTCCGCTTTCTTGACAACACAGTGCAATGTTTCGAAAATCAGTTAGTTAACAATAACATGCTCATCATCTTATAATCAATTCCTCCTCCGAAGTTTTCTCGCGTATTTCTATAGTGAGTTTAATAAACTTCACAACAATGCGCTTGTATTCCCAGAACGGCCGCGAACATCAGAGAACCACACACATTGGCCGCCACTTAGAACGCGCAAGGCAAACAATGCGTGGAAGAGATTTGTTATCAGCGATATTATCTAGAGCGTCATTGTTTGAGTGGGGTAGGAAGTAAGACAATGACAGTGACAGAGCACGGATAGGCTTCTTCAAGTGCCGGACAATCGAATCTCTACCTTGGCGAGGTAATGGCCCGGAGTTTAATGTATTAGGGAATAACACTACAGTTAGAGCCCACTCTCTCTCTATAAAATAATATACTAACAAAAATATTTATTAAAAAAATACAAAACTTTTTGGGGATATATACTTATATTACAACGTTTCGGAAATGGTTAGACATTTCCGTCATCAGACTTATTATTTTTTTTTCTTGCTTTAAAGGGATCGATTTTGATTTTTAGAAATCATCTATATGGCCAAAGCAAGAAGTAACAAGTATAAATCAGTATTTGTTATTTTTATACTTCACAAATCATACTTCTCACTTCATTTTTCAGTTCATTCTATTTTTTCATAATCTGTAACTAATTTTACTTATTGTTAAACGTTATTTGTATAAATGTAAATTAATTAATTTTTGTTATTCTGTGTCTTTAAGGCAACCTTAATGTAAAGGAAGAGCTTTGTTTAAAAAAAAAAAAAAAAAAATGAACTACTATCATAATTATCAAAAATGTATCAACACAAACCAAGACCGTAGCCAAGGTAGACAAAATGTAACAATATTGATTAAAAATTAACTCTTTTAACTTTAACACGAAAATTGAAAATATTACAAATAAATATAAATAACTTATGCAATGTTATAAGTGAACATTTTCAGGAATTTAGCACAGCTGTTCGTCAATTTGATTTATGAATAAACATACTCCCTAATATTATGTATTATTGCCAGATAAATAAATATAAATATAAAGTGCAAGTTGTAATAATATAGTAACTGCCCAATGATCAACGATTACATTTTAAGTGTTTTACTATACAGAAGGTTGTTTTCATAAATGCATCATCAATGCTTCATGACATTAAATTTAATGGTTGATTTGACGGATAGTTGTAGCTCTATTGTTATTTTATGTTACAAGAGTCTTGACTGGGGGTCATCGGTTCGATAGTGATCATCGTATTTTCGACTGAGGGTTTTCCAAGGTTTTCCTCAGTCATACTAGAACAGTATTTTGACATTATTTAAAAACTATTTTCTTTCGGTGGCCCTTAGGGTGTATTCTTTCTTCCAATGTTGAAGGAACCATGTTCAGTCCAGTTCGTGCCGAAGCTTTTTTACTTATGAGTTGGTATTTAATGAATTATTTAATATTTTCAATAAACTCTTGTAACAATTGTAGTAGTGTGTTCTCAAAGTGATTAACTCAATGTAAGCAATAGTGTCAACGAGAGTTATTCATTATCATTCCTGATTTTTAATTTTTAATAATTTTTTCAAAAATCGACTAGAATATCAATTAATATGATAGGTGTATTTGAAATAATTTTTTGAAGGTGAGGCATTTACATAAATGACTCACTTATACTTTCAAAATCATCTAATGAGCTAAGAATATTTCATTTAGCTTAATTACATAATTATTAACAAAATTAAACCACGATTAACAAAAAATAAAGTGTTACGAGAAAATAAAAAATGACATTAACTTAACGTAATAACCAAATCAATGATTGTTTAAATATGTTAATGATTATTGTTTATGAAGCTATAGTCTATAATTATGTAACTTATGTTAGCATTCAACCTAATATTGTCATTATCAATACTATTTTGTTAAAAAACAAACTTAGTCCCTTATTAGTTTTAGACGCATCCACCAATGTTCGCCATCCGCAAGTTATAAGTTATATATGTTGCAGATGCCTTCATTCAAAGTAATTCTAAAATAAATAAAATAATTAATTTATAGATTTGTCTTGATTGTTTGAATGTAGCTCCCCATACGACTGAAACATTGTAAAAGTGTGTTCACTTGTGAGTGTGAGTGGTAAGGAGTGTCCCATCCCATGGGATGCACCTTGAAACAGCTTCTCAGGCTTTCTTTGCTCGCTGAGACTAAGAGTGTAGCACGAAGAATGTGCATCGCTTCCTCGGGAGTAGACTACGTTCATAAGTGCACAGTGTTCTAGTATGTGCGAGTCCGAGCAGTGAGAATCAAATGAGTCGAGTTCGAAACCTAAATAACTTAACATTTTGGGTCATTATTCTCTGCATATATCTTTCAAGTTCTCAAGAAGCTTTTAGATTACTTTCGCGAAATACAAAATGAACTAAATATTAAATATATTTTTTAAATCGACAGGCCAGATGATGTAAAGATAATTTATTACAGCACCCACTCTAAAAATGACTATGTGAAGGACAAGTTTTCTGGTCAATGCAAATATTGTATTAAAGGCGTTCCCCACTATTTAAATACGTATTCCAATCTCAAATTATAACAAATTCTGTTATTGTTAAGTAAGTTTGTTTGGAGTTAAAGCGATGTGAAGCAAGACTTTCCAATGATGATTCTGCAATGCCGAATTCCCACAGCGTCACAAGGAATTTAAAAGGGATATTACTCACATATAAAATATATATCACAAATAGTTGAAAAAGTCTTATAAGATATGATAAAAATAAGAAAATTAATCGTTTTAATGGACCAATCAATCGCCGTAACTTTACTTTGCCATGTCAATAAGATAATACTATTCCAATCAAGTCTTGAATTCTTAAGTAATAAAAGCTTATTGATACTTAAGTGACAAATGTAAACAACACACGTCAAACAAATTTACCAGGGTCACAAACACACAAGAATAAAAATATATAAAAATTCCTTGTGAGTTTTTGGGAACTTAACGATAAAAGAAAGAATAGTCGATATATAAATGAAGCAAACTTTGTGCAACAGAATATGCATGTTTGAAATCACTAATTCGAATTAAATTTCTTATTTATGTGGAGGCGTATTTGTTTTCAATTCATACGGAAATTACATACGTAATGAGCTAGCAGTCAGATGGTATACAACATAATTAATTCCATTGCTTACGGAATGTAATTGACAGCGTGACATTTTGCAATAAGGAAACAAGTGTACATACATTGTAACTGTCACATATATCACAGCTACCGAAGAGAATGTGCTATAAAATTAAGTCACAATGTGTTGTGGCAAATGACTTTTCATGTCGTTCTAAGGAAAATGTCTTTCAAGTGAAAGGTGGCCGTTAGACGGGTCACGGTGTGTTTGAACTCTGAGTACAACGTATGAGCAGTCTACGGTATAGTGCATGCGGTAACGCACACATTTGAAGATTTGTCATAGGAAATTAAGTTTCCCCTAAGAGGACTCGGGGACATGATAATTTTACTATATTTCAATTTTATCAGAAAATTTCAGCCACGTATGTTAGAACATAATATTTGACCTTTTCAGACTTAAGTTTCATTAGTGTGAATTAAGTAATTTTAAGCAATTAATTCTCATTTCTATAATTTTTCTAAGAATCTTAGTGTTTTCCAAAAAAAAATTTTTATTTAGAGAATTTTGGGAAATTTAGTCGAATAAAAGCTTAATTTAAGTCAAAATTCGAATTTGAAATATATTCCTAAAACTAGATTTTTTTCAGAATTTTTTTGCATTTTGCATTTTTTGTGTCAATAGAAGAGATTTATTACATTTCCGGATAAACCGAATTTTTTCCCTTTTTAGCCTTTTTTGCAGATTTGCATTTTCAATCTTCTCTAAAAATTCACTTTTAGTCCCATTGGCATGGGGAAAAAGTTTTTTTATAATAAAAAAAATGAAGTCACATTGAAAAAAAATATTATGTGCCCGGATTAAAATTTCAAAGTTGATGTACATTGTAATGTGCGTGGGTTCTGAAATAAATGAGAAATAAATCAAATTTGTAAGTATTTGGAATAATGGAATTTGTTTAAGAGCGTCACAAAACTCCGCATTTTTAACTGATTTGTGATAAATGCTAAAAAAATCCGCTACGATAGGAGTGAACATTGGGGATATCACAAAGTTGTGTCACATGTATATGAATACGGATGAAGAAGTAAGATCGCACCGAACATCAAACCAGTCCACTACCTCTTAAAATCATTATGTAGAATTAAGGAATAAACCTACGCGACCTTTCCATTTGGTGAGATTTCTGTTGCTAATCGTCCCACGATGAGTGTGATAGATGAGGGTGAAGGACGATCACAAAAAAACACATGCCTTAGCCGGGATTCGAACCCACGTCCTAGTCATACACTTCGGACCAGCGCCCATTCCATTGGGATACATACGCCAAATACAGAAAATATCTTTATTTATATAGAAGTAATTGCGAAAAACAGTCATCTAGCAATATCGAAAATTGTATATTTTGTATTTATTGACATATGCGTGCTATATGACTATAAATGAGAGTTCATAAAAATGTGTACAAACAATTCCCTACTCCTTATGTATCAGCTATTTCCTATCTTATCAATACAACAAAAATTATTGTAATTATTAGAAAGATAGTGTTGAAGACAAAAATATAACAATCATCTTGACAAACAGGATTCAAGCCCTCATTTTGATTCTAGCATTCGCAAACCAAAGGTTTTATCCAGCTATTAAGATTTAATTGTGTTTTTTTGTTTTACAAATAACAATAACTCAAACTTAACCAAAAATCTAGTCTAGACGGCCGTCAATTACCTTTTGTGGAAATCAGTAAAATTAAAATAGCTGTGTACTTATTTTTGTAAGATTCAGTAACAAACTTTGCTTCTTAAATTGACTAATTTCATATTTCACATATCAATTAGTATTCAAGATGTGTTATAATTATTATATAGATGGAAATATATTTAATAGAGTACAGCACAGAGGGAAAATTTCAACTTTTTAGTTTCTACTGTTGTTTACATCTTAATTATTAATCTTTTAATTAGCTATCAAAATAT
>JAMZAV010011442.1:0-20223 GCA_024449915.1 Sweltsa coloradensis | reverse complement strand
TGTCTTTCCACGTCATAGGAATATGAAAAGGTTTACATGCCCCAACGTAACCCGCAGTTCCAATTTGAATCGGCCGGCCACCTTACTTCGGAATTTGTTCGATTTGCTACAGACTACGGCTTCAGACACGTAACAAGCTAACCTATGTTCTCTCAAAGTAATGGGTTTGTAGAAGCAGCGGTTAAGATCGTTAAACAACGTCTGAAGAAAGAAAGTGACCCTTACAAAGCTTTTTTGTGATACGGTCAACTCCTCTGGCTAGTGGATTCAGTCCCGTACAACTACTGTTCAATCGTACTTTACGAACCACTGCTCCAAGTTCATCTGAACTTCTACAACCGCAAGTTCCATCAAAAGAAATCCTGCAGAAGAAAGAAACTATCCAAAAGCTAAGCAAAGACTTATTATGATCGCAGGACATCATGCACGCGAACTTCCAGAAACTATTGTCGGGAGAAACCGGTGGGGGGTCATTGATCAACGCACACATGGACGAGTCCTGGAGGAGTCAGCAGAGCCTCGTTCGAAAGGGTTGTGGAAACTCCAAAAGAAAAACCCTACGACGAAAACCGTTATCACCTCGTCCCCGGCCCCGTATCTTGACGATCCGAAGGAAGTCACTATGCAACAACGAACATCACCCAAAAATGGTGTCGCCTAAGATCCCTAGGACGACAAGCAACCTAATCAAGAAAATCAAAGAATTGGCGCCGACATCTCACATGTAGAACAGCCTCTTGGACCAAATGCAAACTCGTTGGGAAAAGTATCTTTTGGTCGCTCCGAAAAGGTTAAATCTTTAAGGGGAGGATGTTACATTAGTGACATTACTAATGACTCATCGACAAATCGAGATATGATCGAGAGAACTCTTAGACTAATCTTTTTGTGAACGATTATTATGCCTTCACACTGGCAGTGACTTGTGAACTTCCTGTATCTGTCTAAACTATGTCCGGTTCAGTTGCACATTGTAATGTAGTTAATCTTTAATTGTACTTATTTCAATCATTATTTAAACATAATGAAACCCACATATTTAATGTTCCTAAGAAGGCGGGCTTCCATCTAACTTGACTTCTTTTTCAAGACGCGGGTTATCCTTGTTGGTTTAGCCTCCCGATATAAGACTCTTACGAGGCGGCCTTAAAATTTAAGAGTACCCGTGTACCCACACCTAGAACCTGAAGGCTGAGTGGGTGCTCGGTTCATATCCGCTGTAACCCAAAGTGACCAATATACTCACAACATGTAAAGCAATTCAATGTCTACTTACTTCAATAAGTTTTCCTGAGTCTCGTACTTACAAGTTAACGTTTATTCCGACCGAATCTGAAAAGGCCGTTCCAAAGCCAATCATCTTTTTGGTATTTTTTTCTTGGGTTGATAGTATATTTTCCACCTAAATAAGAAGAATGAAAAACCACAAAAATCATTTCGTCCCATTAATTTTTTTATTTACATGTTTCAGTTTCATATAATTACCATATGCGAGCGGCGCTTTCTCGAATTCTCCAATGGTTTGCTTGAATCGCAACCCTGCGATGTTGCTCGTGTACTGTACATACTGTCGCTGTGTTAGTGCAGGCAGTTTCGTCCAACGTGTCACAGTAGGTCGTTGCACACGCAGACTATTCGCTCCTCACCCGCCCACCTTCTGAACACACGGTCTCCCAGCCAACACTAAAAACAACATGTGATTCATGGGCGCCGCCAGGATTTTTTCCAATAGGGGGTAAACATTGAAAGGAACCTTCTTTTTTCCTGAGTAAGGGGAGCTGGGGGCGGAAAGCGATATCTTAAAATAAAGAAACCCCTCAGTGGCGCACCAAGGGTGGTGGTGGGGGGGGGGCAACCCCCCCCCCCAGAGCCAAAAAAGTGCTAAAAAAAACTCTGACAGATGCTGGATCGAATGCAAAATACAAAGTTGGAAATCCAAAATTAAATTATTTCTTCAATAAATGAAATAATTTTGAAAAAGCTGGTAAACCATGTGAATGCTTCTTTGTTTTTCTCGGTCATGTGTGATGAGACCTTGGAGTTAAATGATGAGATAATAATTTCTGGAACGACCCAACATTCATTTTGTGTTTAGATTTGTTGAGAAGTGTGCCTTTCGTGAAGAGTTTTTGCAGTTCATTCTTGTTCAAGATGTGACTGGAGCTGGGCTTCAGCTGTAATCTGTACTGACAATGGAAGAGATGGGCTTGGAAAATGATAAATTGGTGAAGCAGGGGTATGATTGATGGGGCAGCTTCCATGTCTGGTCACTTGAGAAGGGGTCAAGCCATCATTCAAGAAAACATAAGAAAGCTCATTATGTGCACTGCTCATCACACTCTTCAAAACCCCTCTCTCTCTCAGTGGGCTGTGGTTTATCTGAAGTATGAAATTGCATTGGTGTGGTTGAAGAAACATGGGAGTTTTTTAAAGTACCCCAAACGACAGAATGTTCTAAAGGCAGAAAATTAAAAAATTAGAAGAAGAAGGCCCCAAGACACAAAAACTTAAAGAATGTGTCCCACTCGCTGGGTTGAGCGCCACAAAATCCCCAAAACTTTTCCCTTGATTTGCTCGAGCTCGTTCTAAAGCTCTGGAAGTGATTTCAGAGTGGAATGACAAAAAAGCTGGTACCCATGTACGGCTGCTTTCCCGAGAATTCCCCTTTGCAATTGTGATTTAAATGGCGCTCTTTGTCAGCAGCTCTGTTTTTGAAATACTTTGTCACTCAGCAAATACTACTAACAGAGGCCATTGACCTTAAACTTTCAGTCGACTCCGCTATGAATGTGAAAACGACTCTTTAAAACATGCGCCAAAAAACGCAGGTGATCCGTTCCATCAATTATTGGAAAATGGTTCGGAGATCTCCAACAAACTAGGTTTGTCTGTTTGTTCGCTCTCTACCGGGCAAACGGCATATGCGATCTGATGAAAATTTGTCAGGACCTTCGTTTTCTCTGAACTTAGACTTGCCACGTTTTTGGGTACAATCGAAGAAATATTTCTCATGAATATCGTACTTTTACGATTTTTTTTGATTTTTTGTGCGATATTTTCGTGCCATTTGGGCCAATTCTGACCAAACGGGTGGGGCTACAACGTTCATATTATACATGACATTAAGGTTATGGTGATGTAGTACGTTTGAAAGAAAAAGTTAAAAAGTTAGCCAGAATCTACAGAAATAAAGTTTTTAATATAAGTTTTTTGATTTTTTGTGCGATATTTTCGTGCCATTTGGGCCAATTCGGACCAAACGGGGGGCTACAACGTTTCATGTTATACATGGACATTAAGGTTGTGGTAATGTAGTACCTTTTTGTAAGAAAAAATTGAAAATGTTAGCCAGAATCCAAAAAAATAAAGCTTTTAATAAGTTTTTTTACGATAATAATACCAATTGACAAGAAACAATATAAGCTTGACAACAATCACCTACAATGCGTAGGCAACAAAACAAAGCACTTGTTTAAGTAAAGATATCCCACGCAAACTAAAAACTTTAAAAAGCCAATCCATCAACGCGGCGGGACTTTAGCGTTTTTTCCCAGTAATATTAATTAAAGTATTTTTTCCTGCCGTAGGGCGATAGCAGAGTTGCAGATTCCGTTATATATCCAAATTCATACCGTAAACAAAATAAACAAACCAGACAACATACAATTTTTGAGTTAGTTTACCGGAAGGGCAAAAGGGGGAAAAAGGGTACTTTAAGCGAGGTCGTAACCATAACTCAGTAAATTCTGTATGGTTTTCACTCCATAGCATTTTTATTAATGAAATGTGCATTTAATACACTTTAAAAGTTCATACGTTCTTAAATATTTTTAAACTAAATGTTTTGTTGAGACGCGAGCTCCAGCCAATTTTTTTTATAATGTTAAATGTACCCATTTAAAAATTCGTTTAATCGGAAAATACATAGCCCCTAGTTTCATTTACAGTCTGGACCATGGTGGTAAATATAGACCAGAACCCAGGTAGGGAAACCCTCCCCCCCCTGCGGAGAAATGGAGACCCATATATTATGTTAGGGTGGTTATTTTGGAGTAGAAATCCACTTGTTGGCCAGTTGGCCAGTGGTGGGTGCGGGTACAGGGGTGCCCAAAGGGTCAATTGTGCTGTTTTTTGTAACTGTTTTTATTTTTTTTAGGGCCAAACCGTTGAACGAAATCTATTTTTGTCTTTTGATTCGTGTTAGGAATGAAAAATCGAATTTTATACATATTTTTATTTTCTTGTATGTACCGGAAATAACAATTTTGAGTTTTCCAAAATCAAAGTCAAAATGGCCCCAAATTGCCCGTTTTGGTTAAAAACGATAAATTATGTTAGAGTGAACATTTGTTAGTAAAAATCCACTTGTTGGCCAGTTGGCCAGTGGTGGGTGCGGCGTACAGGGCCGTCCAAAAAGTAAATTTTGGGAATGATTTTCAACAGTTTTTATTTTTTTTTTATGCCAAATCGTTGGAACAAAATCTATTTTGGGCTTTAGATTCGTGTAAGGATTTTAAATAGAATGTTAAGCATATTTTTATTTTCTCGTATGTCCCGGAAATAACAATTTGAGTTTTCCAAAATCAAAGTCAAAATGGCCCAAATTGCCCGTTTTGGTTAATACTGATAAATTATGTTTGGGTGAATATTTTTTAGTAGAAATCCACTTGTTGGCCAGTTGGCCAGTGGTGGATGCGGCGTGACAGGGGCGTCCAAAAAGTAAATTTTGGGGATGATTTTTATGTTTTAATTTTTTAATGCCAAATCGTTTTACAAAATCTATTTTGAGCTTTAGATTCGTGTGAGATTTGAAAATAGAATAATAAGCATATTTTTATTTTCTCGTACGTTCCGGAAATAACAATTTTGAGTTTTCCAAAATCAAAGTCAAAATGGCCCCAAATTACCCGTTTTGGTTAAAACTGATAAATTATGTTTGGTTGGTTATTATTTAGTAGAAATCCACTTGTTGGCCAGTTGGCCAGTGGTGGATGCGGCGTACAGGGGCGTCCAAAAAGTAAATTTTGGGGATGATTTTGAACTGTTTTTATATTTTTTTAATGCCAAATCGTTTAACAAAATCTATTTTGGGCTTTAGATTCGTGTAATGATTTGAAAATAGTATGTTAAGCATATTTTTATTTTCTCGTATGTCCCGGAAATAACAATTTTGTGTTTTACAAAATCAAAGTCAAAATGGCCCCAAATTGCCCGTTTTGGTTAAAACTGATAAATTATGTTTGGGTGAATATTTTTTAGTAGAAATCCACTTGTTGGCCAGTTGGCCAGTGGTGGATGCGGCGTACAGGGGCGCCCAAAAAGTAAATTTTGGGGATGATTTTTATCTGTTTTTATTTTTTAATGCCAAATCGTTTTACAAAATCTATTTTGAGCTTTAGATTCGTGTGAGGATTTGAAAATAGAATGTTAAGCATATTTATTTTCTCGTACGTCCCGGAAATAAAAATTTTGAGTTTTCCAAAATCAAAGTCAAAATGGCCCAAATTGCCCGTTTGGTTAAAACTGATAAATTGTGTTGGGGTTTATATTATTTAGTAGAAATCCACTTGTTGACCAGTGGTGGATGCGGCGTACAGGGTTGTCCAAAAGTGAATTTGAAGGATGATTTTTAAGTTTTATTTTTATGCGGCCGAATCGTTGAGCGAAATCTATTTTTTACTTTTGATTCGTGTAAAGAATGTTAAATATTATCTTCAGTTTTTACTTTCTTGCGTGTCCCGGAAATGAAATGTTTGTCTTTTTCGAAAAAGAAGTCAAAATGATCCTAAGTTGCCCTACTTTAGACAAAAATGTACATATAAATGTAGGAATGTAATATTTATATTGAGTACTATGTGGATGTGTTTGATGATCATGTAATCAGTAGTCTAGTTCATCTTCGTCTTCATCTTCACTCTCAACAACGTCTCTGCCTCTTTCAATCTCGATGTCGTCGGGTCATCTTCCACATCGGATGCATTGTCTTGTGTTTCCAAAATATTAACTTACTCATTTGGGAGCACTTTTGCCTTCGGTCCACGCGTAGAGAAGTCCATCCGGGGTTACCGACCAGCCATGACTTGGGTTCAGGTATGTCGGGCACTGCGTCTGTTGCTTTACGCCATATCATTGCTTGATAATTTTCACGCAGGATATGCAACCGTAAAGATGATACGCATGGTGGTAGTAAGCTGAGATCAGTGCCGCTGTAGTTTGTCAGTGGTTTAAACAGTGATTTTTAAAATCCTTTGCGAAAATGATGTTAGCGAGTTTCATTTACATCAGCAGTACTGGTCTCCCTATACATAAGGCAAACAAATCTTTCTAATTGGTCGCACGTAGTTTCTTCAACAGTAACCGAGGTGCCAAGAGCTAAGAGATAGTGTTCACGAATTCGGGGTGTTTCTCTAATAGTTTTAAATGAACAAAATTTCCTCTTCTAACAAAGAACTTGTGGTTGTCGCAAACCAGTAAACGCGTGAAATGGCGTAAGAACTTCACATAATTTTGCCCCTCTCTAAGAAATACTTTTTTGATGTAAACAAGTCTTCTCTTTTGTCTCCAAAGCCAGTATCTA
The DNA here is from genome assembly GCA_024449915.1 of Sweltsa coloradensis. NCBI lineage: Eukaryota > Metazoa > Arthropoda > Insecta > Plecoptera > Chloroperlidae > Sweltsa > Sweltsa coloradensis. The sequence goes on along the minus strand of JAMZAV010011442.1, from coordinate 13,646 downwards.
AAAGTATTGTTGGTTTACTTGCTGCGCGTATTTCAATAAAATTATGAAGACGTCAGTGCCAGGAGAACAAACAATGATGCTAAAACTAGCGTCGTGTCGAGATGCTGCATGACAACAGTGGAGCATCATTCGACTATCGGCCTCTTCTTGTGTAGATTGCAGCTCTTCGATGGTCGATTTAGTCATAGTGTTTGTAAAATAAAATATTTGTAAATAAAAATATGCATAACATTCTATTTTCAAATCATCACTCGAATCTAAAGCCTAAAATAGATTTTGTACAACGACTTGGCACTAAAAAAATTAAAATGGTTAAAAATCACCTCCAAATTTTACTTTTTGGACGCCCCTGTACGCCGCACTCCACTACTGGCCAACTGGCAACAAGTGGATTTACTAAATAATATAACCCTAACACAATTTATCAGATTTTAACCAAACGGGCAATTTGGGGCCATTTTGACTTTGATTTAGAAAACTCAAAATTGTTATTTCCGGGACGTACGAGGAAAATAAAAATATGCTTAACATTCTATTTTCAATATTTACATGAATCTAAAGCCCAAAATAGATTTTGTAAAACGATTTGGCATTAGAAATATAAAACACCTCCAAAATTTACTTTTTGGACGCCCCTGTACGCCGCATCCACCACTGGCCAACTGGACAACAAGTGAATTTCTTCTTAATAATAACAACCCTAACATAATTTATCAGTTTTAAGCAAAACGGGAAATTTGGGGGGCCATTTTGACTTTGATTTTGGAAAACTCAAAATTGTTTATTCCGGGACATACAAGAAAATAAAATATGCTTAACATTCTATTTTCAATCCTTACACGAATCTAAAGCCCAAAATAGATTTTGTCCAAACGATTTGGCATAAAAAATAAAAACAGTTGAAAATCTTCCCAAAATTACTTTTGGACGGCCCTGTACGCCGCACCCACCACTGGCCACTGGCCAACAGTGGATTTCTACTAACAAATGTTCACTCTAACATAATTTATCGTTTTTAACCAAAACGGGCAATTTGGGGCCATTTTGACTTTGATTTTGGAAAACTCAAAATTGTTATTTCCGGGACATACGAGAAAATAAAAAATATGCTTAACATTCTATATTCAAATCCTCACACGAATCTAAAGCTCAAAATAGATTTTGTAAAACGATTTGGCATTAAAAAAATAAAAACAGATAAAAATCATCCCCAAAATTTACTTTTTGGACGCCCCTGTACGCCGCATCCACCACTGGCCAACTGGCCAACAAGTGGATTTCTACTAAAAAATATTCACACCAAAAATAATTATCAGTTTAACCAAAACGGGCAATTGGGGCCATTTTGACCTTGATTTTGGAAAACTCAAAATTGCTATTTCCGGGACATACGAGAAAATAAAAATATGCTTAACATTCTATTTTATAATCCTTACACGAATCTAAAGCCCAAAATAGATTTTGTCCAACGATTTGGCATAAAAAAAATAAAACAGTTGAAAATCATTCCCAAATATACTTTTGGACGCCCTGTACGCGCACCCACACTGGCCAAACTGGCCAACAAGTGGATTTCTACTAACAAATGTTCACTCTACATAATTTATCGTTTTTAACCAAAACGGGCAATTTGGGGACATTTTGACTTTGATTTTGGAAAACTCAAATTAGTTATTTCCGGTACATCACAAGAAAATAAAAATATGTATAAAATTCGATTTTCATTCCTTACACGAAAAAAAGTCAAAATAGATTTCATTTAACGTTTGGCCCTAAAAAAATAAAAACAGTTGAAAATCATTCCCAAAATATACTTTTTGGACGGCCCTGTACGCCGCACCCACCACTGGCCAAACTGGCCAACAAGTGGATTTCTACTAACAAATGTTCTCTCTGACATAATTTATCGTTTTTAACCAAAACGGGCAATTTGGGGACATTTTGACTTTGATTTTGGAAAACTCAAAATTGTTATTTCCGGTACATACAAGAAAATAAAAATATGTATAAAATAAGATTTTTCATTCCTTACAAGAATAAAAAGTCTAAAATAGATTTTGTTTAACGCTTTGCCCCTGAAAAATAAAAACTGTTAAAAATGACGCTTTGGGCTCCCCTGTACCCGCACCCACCACTGGCCAACTGGCCAACAAGTGGATTTCTACTCCAAAATAGCCACCCTAACATAATATCTGGGTCTCCATTTCTCCGCAGGGGGGGGGAGGGTCTCACTAATGGTGGGTTCCGGTCTAATATCTTTAGGTGATTTCACTGCCAGAATTCTGTGGTCGCTTAATGCACGCAGTGCAGGCGGTCGCCGACAGAATGCGCGACGTGTCAGGTGGTAGTCACGTGACGTAGAACTTACAAGATGGCGGCCTTGGGGACCAATCAGACGGCTCGAATTCGGAAATTCGAATGTTCCGCCTACGGATCTGAATGCACGGCCTTCAATAAAGTGCATACACACCGCCATCTCTCGAGGTATTAGAGTCGATAAAGAAGTTTGGAAAAACTTCTTTATCGACTTTCTCGTCACGTGACTACCACCTGACACGTCGCGATCCTGGCGGATTCCGTCTGAACTGCGTGCATTAAGCGACCACAAAAATAGCATTGCTGGATACGCAAGTGAAATCACCTAAAGATATATACCACCATGGTCTGGACCACTTTTCGACCTTAAATAAAAATAAATAAAAACAACTTGTTTGGGGATGATGTTAATTAACGACGAGCGCAAATCGCTGTCAGAGCACATTTCAAGTTTTTAAATAATCGCCTACACAACTTTGCAAAATAACTACAAAATACCCTGTTGGTGGCATATTTACTGTCCGTCACTGAAGAAGGTAAGCACTATATGGAAAATGTGCTACGATAGCTACAATCACACATTCTTACTTGACATGTTGGTGCAAACCTGTAACATATCATGACCAGGGCTCGAAGCAAGTATCCTGAACCGGCTATAGGGAACCTAAGTGGGCGTTGTCCGGTTCTCTCCCGTCAGCGAGGTATAGGCGATTAACCCGTGCTAAATGTTTCGTAAGCGATAGCGCGAGAACCCGACCACGACCAGGAATTATATTCATACTGTAAGAAACTATAATCTTTCCTCTTTGCGTGGATATACATAACTCTGCTCTATCACAAATATTAATGACATTTGTTTTGAGTTGAAGTGAACTCTACATTTACACTGTTGCCAAACCTTCCAAACTGTTCATGAAAAAGCACGTAAAAACATTTTGTCCGAGGCATCAGCATAACATTTGGTATCCGACTTGCTTTGTGGCTACTGTGAGGTCACTGGGTTGTACTAGATTATACATTACTAATAAAATATCCTTTAATGTGCCAACAAAATCTTGAATGCGAAGTACATTTAGCAACCATGGACAGGCGCGTGGTATGCGAGGATGCCACAGCTGCACACAACGTGGCTGCGTCTCGCTTAGGTTGCCGCTCAGTCAGAGTACATTTGCGACAGCGCAGAAACATGGGTCCATTTAACTCATAATAGTTTGAATTTAGGAAGCGTCATCGAGCAAAGTAGAATGCCATCATCTTCTTCACAGAATTATGCATCTTGTGATGTTATTGGTTAAGATTTCTTTTGCGCGAGTCAAAAGATACGGCGAGTTACATTTTCGTACCATGCTAATTCTTATGGGCGCTGAGACCAGAGAGAACCAATTTCCTTCCCGCCTTCAAAACTTAGGTTCCCTATATGTGGTCAAGTGGTATCACGGGGTGCAGCCATGAAGGGGAGAGCTTGGCGTCGACACAATGTGTAGGGCACGCCAGTCTGTTGCGAGCTGCTTTCAGGTTACGACCTGTTGTGGGCTTTATGTATTGTTTTTTAACGAGTGCTACGAGTATTCGTGAGGTTTGTGAATCAACTTGGTATTTACTCAACCCGCTTCTTATTCACCGACAGGCGTGTGAGAAGCCACAAACCACAACTCGATGGGACAAACGATAGAGGTTCCAAGTGATACTGACTATACCTCTGCATTCTGTGTCACACCCTGGTTTGCTAAAAGGTTATTATAACTTTCTACATTATTCGACAGGGAGATCTCACCTGCGCTTGCCAACCACAGTAGAGAAGCAGCGATGCCTCCGAGTTTCATCCTTGGCAGGCGTCAACTGTAAGTTTCAATCAGAAACATAATTGGTTGTTATGGTGAATGATATCTTGACTATATGTGTTATATTTTAATCTAGCTTATGAGTAGGCAATAGGCCTACACAAAAATGAAAAGTAAACTCTAAGGAGCTATCCGAATAGTGACAAAACGCGTTCATTCCCTGGTCTTATTCTCGTTTTACGTCACCGTTAGGCGTCATGATATCCATGACGTAGCTAGTAGCATCCGAATAGTCGAGCGCACGATCGAGACTCGCCGAAATCTGGGAATGAGAACAAGAATCGGAAAAGGACACCTGATCTTGTTCAGTACTAGAACATGGCGGCTGTTTACGATACGTCAGATAAATTGGATAAATAAATAAAAGATAAAATGCATGAAGCAATCTAGTGACAAGACCAGTAATCAGACCAAGAATAAGAACAAGACCAAGTAATAAAATCAAGAACGGCGAAGAACACTTTTCGGTTAGATCCTAAGTGACAGCTGGAGTGTCCACGACAGGAGTTTAAGCGCTCAGCTTTAAGTTTTTTTCGGGTAAACGGTTAATATCATCGGGATCATATTTCACACGATGGTTAATAAAAATTCCATCGATGACATCCGTACGCGTATTCCAAAATAATTCATTGATAATGAATTAAAAATTCTTGAAATCTGTGTAATTTACTTAATTTTGGTGAACTTCGGTAATTTATTTCAAGTGTAGCCTATAGATTTTTAACGCAGATTTGCATACTGTATATTAACGTTTAAATCAATATGAACGCTAAGGTTAATTCGGTAAATCATAGGGTAAGCGGTTTGATAGGAATTTCCTGAATTGAGATCCATGTTTTAAATTTCCCATTTTTGCCCATTTTGGACTTATGTCTCGCAATATATCTGTAAGGCTTATTTTTTAAACCAAGTGTGGATACCAATAGAAATGTACTTTTTTAACATTTATTCAAAATTTGGTAATGATATCAGCAGCCGTTTAGCAGAAATCATCAACACCTGAGTGCGCGCATTTGAGTTGGGCCAAGCTCATAAAGTCCTTGATCAGAAGTGAACTGCAACCAAAAACAATGATAAATATACCCGATATTAATATCAGTGTTGTCTGTACACCTATTTAAGCCCATAGGGTGGTTGAGGTTGGAATGTCCAAGGGTATTTTGAAACCTTGGGAAACATTCTGTCAGGATTGCTGGAGGCGGGTGACTATCAGCCACCCTCTCCAATCCGTTCGCTTGAGCCACATCTGGTTATTTGAAAACCTCTACAGTGTTGGCTCGAGCGTCAAGCGCGCGACTCTCTGACTCTGGTCTCGGGTTCAAATCCCGTCGAGACCGGCAATCATGACAGAAGTTTTTTTTTTAGTTTTTCCTCAGTCAATGCGAATGCAAGGGATCGAGTCCTCTTAAACAGCCCTCGGACATCGGCCTTTCAATAGTTCTATCCGACTCTATTTACTAAGTAACAATAGTCGACCGAAACGACACTTTAGTGACAATAGTCACGCATCTGACTGCAGCTATGCAAGCTTAAAAACTGTATATTGGCATCAATTACACATTCATCATTTTTAGTGCCGTTTGCCAATGTTTACTTAACGCAATAAACAACTTCATACAGCAAGTAAGTAATTACAATTTAATTTGGTATGCTGAGCTGAGCTGAGAATTATGCGATACCGGGTCTGAAACCCTCAAATGTTGGATGATTGTATTACCAGGGGAGAAAAAAAAAACGCGTTATGCCATGTTGGCAGAGTGGGTTGTGGAGCATTGAGAATGTAGAGTTGACAGACATTCTGTCGTGATATAAGTACAATGCACAACAGTCAAGTACTTTGATTTGTGGGCATGATTTACAGATCGGAATGGCCCTTAGACCAGTCTCTTCTTAGATAGTTTGTGGGTTCTGGCGATGATGCGTTTCTTCGCTTTCCTCACACTAGCGAAAGATGAAAATGGGCGACGATAGAAGTCGAATGAGGTGGGGATTTAATTCGGTATGATGAAAATTCGATATGGCAGTTCTCACTTGTTCTTCTCACTAAAGTTGTCGTTTCGGTCGACTAAATTGTCGCTGTCACTTTTAGTATATAGACCCCGGGGCATGTATTGCACCCTCTGGGCCGGCTTCCCACGAAAAATTATTAAAATTTATATCATATTTTGTTTAAAACTTACCGAAATCTAAAACTCGAAACGACTTAGCATTCCATGTGTCTGATGTCGTCGAATCTGTCTCCTTGTAGCCTAGTTAGTAGGCTAACTAAAATGCCCACTTACTTGTTTCGTGTGATACGACCAATAGCAAACTAAGATAGCAAACTAAGCCTGAATGTACTTCGACTTCTTCTTTATAAGACAGATGACAGGCGAAGAAACGACATGAGGCAAAAAGTCACTCATTATTTCGACGTAGTTCGAGGGTTGAGGAAAAACATTACAATTTTTAAGAGCGTATACACTTTCGCAATAATTCATTCACAGCCAACACATGCTAAGACAATATTAATGTCTAATCATGCTTCAAGTTTCTTTATTATTTGATTCCATTAAACAATGGTGCACATTGCAAGTAGCAAGTCAGATAATATTATATAATATTTATACAAAAACACGCACGAATAAGTACGTACGGGTCATGGAGAGGGAGAGGGGAAAGCAGTTGTCGAATTATGTAATATATTATCTGTTGGAATTTTCCATTAATTTCAGGTTTGATGTTTTTAATGTTTAACGTAAACAAAACAATTTTTAGCGGTGTCATCCAAGAAGATTTTTTTAAAATGTATCCAAAATTCGTTAATACATCGTTAACAAAAAAAAAAAAAAATATTACTGATTGTTCATTATTTATTTCTGTTCGCCCAGAAGTTTTAGCGTTTTATTTATTTATTGTTGTTTTAAATGGGGTGACGACACCGACATAATCTAAGTTATAGCATAATACCAACGCTATTATAGGTTATTTCTCAATTCATTGTAAAAAAGCTGTAGATTGTGTGACGACGCTTTGTGAATAGGAATAATATTTATGACTCGACCCAACATGCACCTTAACCTTGTCTATTACTAAGTTTCCTAGAATCTAATTCACGTCTCGTGTGCTAGTCGTAGCTCTGATTCATGTTGAGTCTTGACCAGCACCCACCATGTTATACGCTTACGAGGACAAAACATAGCATTATTGGATGAGCGAAGCGAAGATTCCATTTCACTACACTGGAGAAAAAAATCCGGAATGTCTTTTTTTTCTTTTTTTTCTTTTTTTTCTGTATGTATAATTGTGTGTTTGTTAACATGATTCCGGCTAAACCGATACTCCAATTGCGATGAAATTTTATGGAGGCCTTCGAAATCTCTGAACTTAGAACTGCCACGTTTTTGAGCGCAATCGGAAAATTATTTCTCATGAAAATCGCAATTTTACAGTTTTTTCTTTTTTTAAAACAATTCTTAGACTTATGACACCTAGAACACAGATAACAAAAACTTGTAGAAATACAGCCAAACCTTACACACTCAAAAGAAATGAGATCTAAAAAAAGGGCCAAGCTCATCTACCCTTCCACATTTGCGCATTCTTAATTCATAAACGTACAGTGTCCCATAACAGCATCCTCGAAAAGCTTGGCAAAATAGAATTTGCGATTATTAATTTAAACGTAATAGTTCAACCAAGTTCTTTTTTCTAATTATTTTAAACGTAATAACATGCAAATTTTATTTTGCCAAGCTTTTCGAGGATGCTGTTATGGGACACTGTACGTTTATGAATTAAGAATGCGCAAATGTGGAAGGGTAGATGAGCTTGGCCCTTTTTTTAGATCTCATTTCTTTTGAGTGTGTAAGGTTTGGCTGTATTTCTACAAGTTTTTGTTATCTGTGTGATCTCATTACTTTTTCAAGTTCCATTGTAAAATTATTTGTTAAAATATTATAATTTTATCAAAGTTGATTTAATTTCTATGGTATTAGCAATAACAAAAGGATGTAAATATCTAGACCCGGATTCATGTACATCCTGGGTATAGGTGGTATAACCATGGTATAACGACGGTATAAGGACTGGACCCCAATTCTTGAGTTCGTGGGAGATGAGTTGAAAACGCAATTAGAAAACGAAGTCGTTTTCGTTTTCGAAGGAATTGGTATTCTTGAACGGTATCGTGGAAAACGTCATGGGCTGTTATTTACGTGGGGTGAGGTTCACGAAATCCAGACAAGAGCTCGAAAACGTTCTATATTTATTCTAGATGGCAGTGCCTTCATAAACGCGGGCCAATCGAAAGACGAGTTGCATGAAATGATTTGATTGTTGCAATTATGTAAACAAACAGATGATCACGCTCATATTCGACACCTTGCTTCGACATTGTGTGTAGTAGCAAGCTGACTTTGATCATGGCTCAACATGGCTAAAAAGAAAAGAATATGTGTATTATTTCGGAACATTTTTGTATAGCCTTGGTGGACAATCATACTATTGTTTATCTGCATCAGGCTTTTAGTAATCAAAACTAGTTATTTGTGCGGGAAGTGTGTCAGAACTATGTTGTGCTGGCCTAGGATTGGCTAGGCTTGTCAAACATGTAATGTAAGTAATAATTTTATGTAGTCCTATAGCCTAATGGAACTTTAGACCTACACTGTTGTATTATAAATAATTTTCTACATCTGGGCCTAGGTCAGGGACGGTTTCTGATTTGTTTTATGAGAGTATAATGACAACTTTTCTCATTTCACACATAGAAGCAAAATTTAAAATGTCCTCCATTTGTTTACGTATCGCACTTTCCCGCCTAACTCTGCTTATACCGTCAACAAGTGTCCAGTAACTATGGTTACTTGTTGATTGTATGCCAAGTGTTTAAGGCTTATTTTAAAACCTTTATTTGGAAGCCTTCCAACAAACTTTTTCAACTTTTTTTTTCAAAAGAGACTATATTTCTATAACCTTAATGTCCATGTAAAATATGAACATTGTAGCCCCACCCGTCTGGTCAGAATCGCGGGCCGATTGAAACTGACGAATTAGATGTTAGCAGTAGCTAACATCCTTAAAGTGATTTTGAGCATGTTTCAAGCCATTTTTTCACCAAGAAGGAATGGTCGTACCCCAATAAAATTTGGCATGTGTTGTCAGGTACCTAAATCCCCTCGATTGTGATAGTTTTCAAGTTCACATCACGTTACATGACGGCTGGGTAACACCTCGAAATCACCCCAACTCTGCTTGGTGTATAAGGTGCTCGAGTGTGTAGCGCACCGCGGCTTGGCTGCGGCGCCCTAACGGGCACCTAGATGCTTTATCCTATTGTAATGATTTTTTCACAGAACCTTAATTTTATGAATTAATATATTCGTGTAAAATTTGAGCGCAATCGAATAATTATTTCTTATGAAAATCACAATTTTACGATTTTTTTCTTTTTTTAAATTACGATTAATAAAAAATAAAAAGTTAATTTTTTATTTAATTTAATTTAATAAAAAAAAAATCTTCGACTTAGTAATAATTTTTTCACAGAACAACAGAAAATCCGCATAACACATGGCAGCTCAATGCACCAATTACGCTCATCCAACAACGCGGCGGAACTTAAGCGTTTTCCTAGTTTTAGTACGTACACCTTGTATTATTACGAAAACACGGAAACCGATGACGAATCGTAATCATTGGCGTAAATGCTGGCTGGGGATCAAGGTTCCTGTAATTGAGCGAGCGAAGCGAGCGTCTCCACTTGACTCTTATGGCTCGAATGTCTGTTTTTTTTTGTTTGTTTTTTTTTTCTGTTACTGCTTCGATACAGGTCGCACCGTTTCTCTGATCGACCTGAAATTTTTTACACATGTACATACCACCTAGGCGGGTTGCTGTATAGTTTTTGAACAAAATCCAATCGTTGGTTATAAAAAATAAAAAATAAAATAAAAAAATAAAAAAATAAAAATGTTCCGATCGTTATGAAATTTTGCAGGGTCAATAAGTACAACATTCTCTCCTATTTTCCAAATTTTCAGCTAAATCGGTCAAGAACTTAAAGACTTATTGGTAATCATAATTCGAAAAATGATGTTAAAAAATGAAGGAGGCAGTGAAGATACAAAGATACACTTTAGAAGGCATGACGTGAATTAGTATAATGCAAAGATGTTGGAATAGTATACAGTGTACAATGTCAATATCCAGTTAGGCCTACACTGTGTGGTGGGACTTATGGGAATGTCGTACTCGGGTCATGTTGCACGTACCGGTGCTCGCTCAACAACGCGTCCAACTGAGCGTTTTCCTAGTAATATAATAATTTATGTATAATTTATGTGGGCTGTGGCCTCTAGAACATCTAGGCTAGCTGCTGTTGTTCGTACACCCGAGAGTCATAGACAATGCTACACCGTTCTTCATCATATTCATTTCGAAATTGCTCCATTCTTTCTAAATGATATTCAATACTTTTATATAAGATAAAAAGTGGCGGCTGCAGAAAACCTCTCGGGAACTACCCACCAAGATTGACGCACGAGATCTTTGATTCTGTTCGTAGGTAGAGTGCTCGACTAGACGCATAGCCCCATCCCCCGTGGAATCCAATATTGTTAATGCCCACGTAATCTCCTCACTTGACACTAACACCGTTGACTGACTAATAATATCCAACCAAATACAAAAATTTGTAAAAAAAAAAAAAAAAAACGGCAGCCAAGCTCTCCTTCAAAGTCTTCGGCTGTGAAAGCTGTGAGATATAGAAGTTGAGCCAAGCTTTTTATTCTTTCTCCCTAGTTTTCGCTTTGAAAATAAGTAAGATCATTTCGCCTGTTGACGAGCGCCAAGCCAACGATTTTGTGGGTAAAATAGTAAAATTTTTTAAACTCAAAATCATAAAAAAAATCTTGACCATGAACCAAATTCAATGGCCAAAGCCACCCTTTTTTACCACAAAAATCGTTGGCTTGGCACTCGTCAACAGGCAAAATGATCTTACTTATTTTCAAAGCGAAACTAGGGAGAGAGAATAAAAAGCTTGGCTCAACTTCTATATCTCACAGCTTTCACAGCCGAAGACTTTGAAGGAGAGCTTGGCTGCCGTTTTTTTTTTTTTTTACGAATTTTTGTATTTGGTTGGATATTACATCTTTTTGTTGTTCGTTTGCTACGCTTGAAACTGCACAAATAATACACATTCAAACGCGCATTCCAAAATCACACCCCTTCTTGGTAATCAGCATATTTTGACCGAACCACTTGCCCAAATTACAATACAAAATAAAGAGGATTTACATAAATGGCTGTAGAGTACGTAAAAAATTACCAATATTTTTTAAATCGAAATCCTCTAAAGTACGTTACATTACGGTGGGCAAAAAATGGTGAGAATCGGGATGGGCGCAGCTTGGCATACCCTGTTGGAAAAGTAATTTGAAATTGGAAGCGTTCACTCTGTATTTAATCTGGAGAATAGTTATAAACTATTGTTATTTCACCTCCTCGTAATATCTGTGTCCCTGATAGCATACTACGAGCGCACAACTTCCTTCGAACGCAATCGATTCGCACACGCGCTCTTGGGCTATGGGCGACTCCCGCCAACAGTTCTCGCGATAGTATGAATGAACGAGCTTATGAATGAACGATTCAAGGGTGCAAATTCGTCGGCATTCTGTTACAAGTATAATATATTATCTGTGCTGTTACTGTACAAGATAATCAGATTTGTACCCCTCACGGCAGAATGCTCTATTCACTTTGATTGCATCCTTGCAAAGCTTGACAAAATTTTAAATGCAATTATTGTTTTTTAAATGTAAAAATTCGTGCACATATTTTATTTTTATTTAAATAACACCAACAAACATACAGAGCAAAGATATATGGCATAACTTTTTATAAACCACCAGGACTTGTTTACAGGCGTATCTAGGTGCCTGTTAGGGCGCCGCAGCCAAGCCGCGGTGCGCTACACACTCAGGCACCTTATACAGCAAGCAGAGTTGGGGTGATTTCGAGGTGTCACCCAGCCATCATGAAACGTGATGTGAACTTGAAAACTATCAAAATCGAGGGGATTTAGGTACCCGACAACACATGCCAAATTTGGTTGGGGTACGAGCATTCCTTCTTGGTGAAAATATGACTTGAAACATGCTCAAAATCACTTTAAGGACGTTAGTTACTACTGGACACTACTCCTACTACTACTAGGAAAACGCTAAAGTCCCGTCGCGTTGTTGAGCGAGCACCGGTACGTGCAACACGACCCGAGTACGACATTCCCATAATGTTACATACCAATAAGTCTTTAAGGTCTTGACCGATTTAGCTGAAAATTTGTAAAATAGGAGAGAATGGATAAAATCCACCGCCATCTAGAGGACCTTGACATCATTTCTTTGGGAAAACTACTTGTGCGACTTTTCGTTGCCATGGTAACGTTACTTTTGTTAAAATGTAATTTCTATCTACACTACTTAAGGTCTTGACCGATTTAGCTGAAAATTTGTAAAATAGGAGAGAATGTTGTACTTATTGACCCTGCAAAATTTCATAACGATCGGTACATTTTTATTATTTATTTTTTTTATTTTTTATAACCAACGATCGGATTTTGTTCAAAAACTATACAGCAACCCGCCTAGGTGGTATGAACATGTGTGCAAAATTTCAGGTCGATCAGAGAAACGGTGCGACCTGTACCGCAGCAGTAACAGAAAAAAAACAAAAAACAAACAAAACAAAAACAGACATTCGAGCCATAAGAGTCAAGTGGAGACGCTCGCTACGCTCGCTCAACTAATTCGTCAGTTTCAATTGCCCAGCGATTCTGACCAAACGGATGGGGTTACAACGTTCATATTTTACATGGACATTAAGGTAATAGTGATGTAATTTCCTTTGAAAGAAAAAGTTTTAAAAAATTGCTGGAAGGCTTCCAAATAAAGGTTTTAAAATAATCCTTATACAGGCATAGAATCAACAAGTAACTATAGTTACGTGACAATAATCGCCTACATTGTTTACAAAAAGCAAGTCTTTGTACCACTATATTTTTTCATTCTATTGTTAATTGGTAATACCATAGCAATTAAATCGACTTTGATAAATTTATTATATTTTAACAAAATTTTGCAATGGAACTTGAAATAGTAATGAGATCCCACACGTAACAAAAACTTGTAAAAATACAGCCATACCTTACACACTCAAAAGAAATGAGATCTAAAAAAGGGTCAATTTCATATTCTACCCTTCTACATTTGCGCATTCTTAATTCATAAACGTACAGGGTCCCGTAACAACATCCTTGAAGAGCTTGGCAATATAGAATTTGTATGGCCATTACGTTTAAAATTAATTAGAAAAAAAGAATTGGATGAACTATTTCGTTAAATAAATAGTTCAAATCTATTTTGCTAAGCTTTTCAAGGGTGTGTTACGGACACTGTACGTTATGAATTAAGAATGCGCGTTTAAATGATAGTGCTATTTACA
>JAMZAV010011441.1:0-20458 GCA_024449915.1 Sweltsa coloradensis | reverse complement strand
AAAAACAACACAACAAAGGATTTATAACATCATAAAATATATAAAAAACAACACAACAACAACAACAACAACAATTATGATAAATGTTAAGAATTGATAAATCAAATAACTTACATTTTGATTCACCAACTGCAATTCTGGAACGTTTCCTAGCCGTGTAGGCTTTTAGTGTGTTATTACAGTCTCACTCCCACGCTGAGATATGCATCTATCAGTGAGGGAGTCCGAGAGAAAACTGACCTCTGAAATAATTTTGTGTAAAGGGTGGAAACTAGCCACAAAACAAAGTTTATTGTTGGTGGGGGTAAGGGTAAAATTTAAGGTTCATTGGCATTGTCGGTGACATCGGACTGTTAGTTTTACAACACAAGTGCTATTTCGCTAATCCCATACATCCGGTATATTGAGTCTCCAAAATCGTGAACGATCCCAAGATTTTAGAATTTGAGAGCAAGACTGGCCGGCCGTCCCTTCCTCGAATGTTTACACTTTACAGTCGTTGCTGTCATATTTATTGCATCGTGTAATTCAGGGAGCACACCGCCGTTAGTGGTCAAAGACCGACCATTCCTCATGTTGGAAGTAAATATTAATTTTATTCACAAGCACGTATATGCCATATGCCAAATGGCGAGCCACTACCGATCCCCTCACAATCACCCTTATAGCACACAGCCATCCGTTTATGACTTGGCTCGCCCGTCTATACAACTCTTATAAGAGTTGTTGCTATATTGTCTAAATATTTCGCTGTACAAATACGGAAATGTTGGTTGCCTAGAAAATTCAATGGTGTCTTCACTGTCTTGTCTTCTTCATAATGAATATGATATTCAAAGTGTGTGAATATTCTTGAGACCTGTGACTGATTTTCTGTCTGATACAACATTTTCCGTAATTTTTATTTTTTATTTTTAAATTTTGGGGGCCCGCGAATTTAGTCATATTATTTAAAATACAATTTTGAATGATTTGTTGTCTTATTTGAAATTTTCATAAAATGCGATCTATATCATCGGGGCCCCCGCTTTGCGGGGGCCCCCCCGCCTCGCGGGGTTTGCGGGGCCCTCCGCTACGCCAGTGCTTCCAATGTTTAGAAATTATTTTAACGACAATGGTTTAGATTTTGAAAAGATATTTTTGTTTGTTATTCGCCTGGCCGTGAAATGCCGTGCCCATCAATGACGTACATAAGCTTTGCGTAGGTGCCCATCAACTACGCAAAGCTTTATGTACGTCATTGGTGCCCATGCAATTGCAAGGTTTATCAAATGTTGCACGTCAAGGTACCCCCAAATTCCGCTCGTAGATTGAGTAAACCTTGGAATATTTTCACGTACTTCGTACTGGCTATGTTTTCCATAGTATTGTCACAGATGATAGACTACACTACGTTATATAATATGCATTTCAAAACATGTTTAATAATTTTTAAAATACAATCTAGAAATTACAAAAAAAATCCCGCAGGGGATTGAACCCAGGTCTTCCACATTTCGGATATAAGGTAGGGGGAGGGGGAAGAAAAATAATGTTAGGCCTACCGCCTACCAGGTACTCAACTCAACACATGGCTCACTCACTCGTTTTACAATGGCGTTTCCTTAAAAAAAACTTCAAAAAACCTTTATTTATATGGATTATGGCTAACTTTTTCAACTTTTTCTTTCAAAAGATACTACATCACCATTAATGTCCATGTAAAATATGAACGTTGTAGCCCCACCCGTTGGTCAGAATCGGCACAAACGTCAAATTCCAACTCGCAACTCGCAACCTTCTCGTGGTTTGGCCCGTGATTAGGGCAGTTTTACTCCCTGAAACTAATAGCGAGCTTTGGGTCGTCGTCGGGGAACTTTCTCCTTCCCTTATTTGATAACCTCCCCGAGTCCCCGACGGCGACGACAATGACAACACGGACGGATGATGACACAGACGGTGACGACCACGACGTGGGGGAACCCCTGCCTTCCCCATACGCTTGTGGCTGGTTCTGACCAGCAGAAGCCTGTCCACTGTCCAGTGTCCCTTGTCCCCCCGCGTCACCCCTAACGTCCCACCCTTCGTCTCGATTAGCAAAGTGCACAAATATGAGGAGACGTTAAGCAATATCCAATCAATCAATCAAACGTCACGAAAATATCGCATTAAAAATCGAAAAAAATCGTAAAACGATATGCATGAGAAATATTTATTCGATTCTACCCAAAAACGTGGCAGGTCTAAGTTCAGAGATTTCGAAGGTCCCCTCCAATTTTCATCAAGATAGCATAATATGCCGTTTCCGTTTACCCGGTAAAACGCGAACAAACAGACAAAAAAACAAACAAACAAAACAAAAAAAAACATCCGAGCAATTTTTTTTTTGTGGGGGGGGGGGGGGAAGTGAAATTGAAGTCTTCGCTTCGCTCATCCAATAAATAAATAAATAAAATGGGAAAAGCAAATCCTGCGCTCAACACTCGTCTCGCAACTTACTGTGCTCCTCAGTAAACTGGGCCTCAAGATTTTTTTTTCAAGTTCAAGTTCAAATCTCTTTATTTTCAGAAAATACATTTAAGGTACAAATTTGGTTATTAGCCCCCAATGAGATAAGTGTCTCGCTGAAGGGGGCTTTTACTGTAAGATTTTCAAGATTTTTTGACAGATAGTAAGGTTTGTGGAGATCGAGGAGATCAAGAGAGATGTAGGACTAAGGCTAGAGATAAAAACTATTGGCATACAAACAAAACAAAACAAAAGAAACTTGAGATCAAGGCATTTTTCCCTTTGGGCCCTTAAATTTAAAAGAAAACACTTAAGACTAAGAGATGAATACTAGTAGAAGATACTGATGCACCCCACAAAGATCAGACTATATGCTAATTACTTTAGATCAGATATTATGAACAATTCTTGCAGTCAAACATTTTCGGTGCACCATACATTGCCTTACAGAGTAGGAAGCCAGACAATGGAAGGAAATGTATATACTAGGAAAACGCTTAAGTCCCGCCGCGTTGTTGGATGAGCGTAATTGGTGCATTGAGTTTGCCATGTGTTATGCGGATTTTCTGTTGTTCTGTGAAAAAATCATTACTAAGGTGAAGATTTTTTAAAAATTAAAATTAAAACTAGGAAACGCTCAGTTGGACGCGTTGATAAGCGAGCACGTGCTATAGCTAGACCCACATTGCACATTTTTTTAAGTTTAAAAATTTACGACGTTCGCGTTTCCAGTATTGTTTATTATTGCCAAGGTATTTGGGTAAACCCGTTTTTAAAATCTTTACTTTAAAATCCACCGCCATCTAGAGGACCTTGACTCCTTGGGAAAACTATTTAAACTCTTTGTTGACAAATAATAGACTGCTTCCTCAAAAGTATTTTGATAACTTCTAGGTGGCAGTGCATTAGAAACTTCGCGCGTCTTTTCGTTTCCATGGCAACGTTACTTTTGTTATAATGTAATTTCCATCTACACTACTTATCGGATCAAAATAAAATTAACATATTCGTGACCGGACAGACATTCTAAATGTTTGGCTATCTCAGATTTTGTCGCCTTTGAGTTTGAAAAAAAACTTTCGATTAACTTTAATGTAAAATTTTTAAATTTTTGAAACGATTTTGCCACAATACTAATGGCATTCAATCGAGAACAAAGCTTGCGGATGGTGAAAATTTCAACTCGATCCGAGCCTCCGTTCGACCGCTATCATGAGCCAAAAAGCTGCACGACTTTCCGTTGCCATGGTAACCGTACTTTGTTATAATGTAATTTCCATCTACACTACTTATCGGATCAAAATAAAATTAACATATTCGTGACCGGACGGACATTCTAAATGATTTGGCCATCTCAGATTTTGTCGCCGTGAAGTTTGAAAAAAAAACTTTCGATTAACTTTAATGTAACTTTTTAACTTTTTGAACGATTTTGCCACAAAACTAATGGCATTCAATCGAGAACAAAGCTTGCGGATGGTGAAAATTTCAACTCGATCCGAGCCTCCGTTCGAACGTTATCGCGAGACATACAAACAAAAAAAAACAAAAAAAACAAACAAACAAACAAACAAACAAACAAACAAACAAACAAACAAAAAAAAAAAAAAAACAGTGACTATTTTTTCCGGCAGAGTCAAATGGAAACGCTCGCTTCGCTCGCTTAATTAAAACTAGGAAACGCTCAGTTGGACGCGTTGATAAGCGAGCACGTGCTTTAGCTAGATCCACATTGCACATTTTTTTAAATTTTAAAATTTACGACGTTCACGTTTCCAGTATTATTTATTATTGCCAAGGTATTTGGGTAAACCCGTGTTTAAATCTTTACTTTAAAATCCACCGCCATCTAGAGGACCTTGACTCCTTGGGAAAACTATTTAAACTCTTTGTCTATTGACAATTTAATAATAGACTGCTTCCTCGAAAGTATTTTGATTACTTCTAGGTGGCAGTGCATTAGAAACTTCGCGCGTCTTTTCGTTGCCATGGCAACGTTACTTTTGTTATAATGTAATTTCCATCTACACTACTAATCGGATCAAAATAAAATTAACATATTCGTGACCGGACGGACATTCTAAATGATTTGGCTATCTCAGATTTTGTCGCCGTTGAGTTTGAAAAAAAAAACTTTCGATTAACTTTAATGTAACTTTTTAACTTTTTGAACGATTTTGCCACAAAACTAATGGCATTCAATCGAGAACAAAGCTTGCGGATGGTGAAAATTTCAACTCGATCCGAGCCTCCGTTCGAACGTTATCGCGAGACATACAAACAAAAAAAAAAAAAAAAAAAAAAAAACAAAACCAGTGACTATTTTTTCCGGCAGATAATCCTGTCAAATAAGATCGTATATTGACGTTTGGAGGAAAAAATTGCGATGTTGCTGAATTTTTGCAGAGACCTTCCTTATATAATACTTATCAACATACTAAAACTCCCCTACAATCGGACTGGAGCTTCGGCCGCCATATTGGAAAATGGCGGCCCAAAGGTGTTTGTTATCGAATATCTCCAAATTGGTTTGAGATAGACAAAATATCTCAATGGCAAAAAATATTCCCTATTTAATTCCCTACAAAACCGGTGTCTTTTATAGTTTTGGTAGGGGCAAAGGTTACGTCACAAAATCGTGGTTTATTTGTTGCTCATTGGAGTACCAGCTTATTTCCAAATTTTCACGCCCAGCATCAAACAATGCCCGGTAAATCCGTAAGAAATCGATTTAAAAACAAAAGGACTTTTGTACGGGGTTCATGAAAGCTTTCATTAGTATTTTAAAAAATCAGGTCGGCGAAATCGAATTTTGCATGTACCCGGAATTTGGTTTTTTCCGTTGTTGGCAATTCCTCAAAACTGCCCTTTTTGACTGTCCATTATTAAGCACTAAATAGCATTGGAGGAAGAATTCTTCCTACACACATTGAAATGACTCAAATAATGATCCGATTACAACCAAAGTTTAAATCCAATATGGCTGTTTATTCCTTATATCCACAACATCAAAGTGAATTGTGTAACAAAATGAGTGTAAAAACAGCACGAAAACAGTATTCATATTGTAAATATAGGAATTAGCAGTCATATTGGATTTAAACTTTGGTTGTAATCGGATCATTATTCAAGTCATTTCAATGTGCGTAGAAAGAATTTTTCCCCCAATGCTATTTAGTGCTTAATAATGGACAGTCAAAAAGGGGATTTTTGATGAAATGCCAACAATGGTAATACCCAAATTCCGGGTTAATGCAAAATTCGATTTCGCAGACCGGATTTTTTAAAATACTAATGGAAGCTTTCATCAACCCCGCACAAAAGTCCTTTTGTATTTAAATCGATTTATTACGGATTTACCGGGCATTGTTTGATGCTGGGCGTAAAAATTTGGGAAATAAGCTAGTATTCCAATGAGCAACATATAAACCACGATTTTGTGACGTAACCTTTGCCCCTACCAAAACTATAGAAGACACCTGTTTTGTAGGGAATTAAATGGGGAATATTTTTGCCATTGAAATATTTTGTCTATCTCAAACAAATTTGGAGATATTCGATAACAAACACTTTTTGGCCGCCATTTTCCAATATGGCGGCCGAAGCTCCAGTCCGATTGTAGGGGAGTTTTAGTATGTTGATAAGTATCCTTTAAGGAAGGTCTCTGCAAAAATTCAGCGACATCGCAATTTTTTCCTCCAAAAATTCTTATTTGACAGGATTAAGAGTCAAATGGAAACGCTCGCTTCGCTCGCTTAAAAATTAACTTAAATTTTAATTTTTTTTTAATTAATCAAAATTTTAAAAAAGGAAAAAATCGTAATATTGAAATTTTCATGAGAAATAGTTTTTTGATTGCGCTCAAATTTCACACGAATACCTTAATTCATAAAATTAAGGTTCTGTGAAAAAATCATTAAAATCGGATAAAGCATGTAGGTGTTATAAACTGAAGAAATTTTTTAAAAATCGTAAAAAAAATCGTAAAATTGCGATTTTAATGAGAAATAATTTTTCGATTGCGCTCAAAAACGTGGCAGCTCTTGGTTCAGAGATTTCGAAGGCCTCCATAAAATTTCATCGCAATTGGAGTATCGGTTTAGCCGGAATCGTGCTAACAGACACACAATAATACAGAAAAAAAAAACATTCCGGATTTTTTTCTCCAGTGTAGTGAAATGGAATCTTCGCTTCGCTCGCTACGCTCATCCAAATTAAACATCTAAAGGTAATATTGAAAAAATCTAGAAAATTTAATTGTTTAGTGTTTTTTTAGGAGCCACTCTTTCAGCTTTGTTTTGAACGTTGAGATGCCTCTTGTTGCGTCGATAAGTTTAATGCTGTTTGGGAGCTCATTATATATTTGGTAACCCCTGAAGTTAATTGAGTTTTTCCCATAGTTGGTGTGTACTGGATTAAGGTAGAGGGTTCCCTCTGGTCCGAGTATTATAGTTATGTTTTTGCTGAATAAGTGCATGATAATATTCATAAATCATGGTGCAGTTTTCATATTTATTTATGAGTTCAATGTTGAGTATGTTGTAGCTTTTATAGAGTGATTCTGTTGGTGTTCTATATGGAAGATTATAGGCCTATATGTTTTTAATTGTTCTGTTTTGGAGGACTTTTAGTTGTTGTAGATGTACTTGATATGCGCTGCCTATGAGGTGTGAATGTATCAGGGAGAAAATAGTCCCTATATCACTGTAATTTTTTGATGTTGTATTGCTGCTAATTTAATTTTCCTCCTGAGAACTAACCCTCGACCAATCAGAGGTAATTTGATTTGTTTGATGTTGCAGTGGTGGTTGCAGTGCAGCAGTTGCAGTTGCTGAGTGTTGGCATCAATGAAAACAACACGGTGTTGCACAGTGAAATGGTGAAATGTAGGTTAGCTCTAGGCACTACGTTATTTCTTTTTAGATCTAGCCTAGGGCTAGCTCTATTTTTTACACTTATTCGTTGTTAAACACTAGGCTAATTTACAATGGACTCCAAGTATGATATGATGGGTTCTAGTACCAAAGTGAAGACAAGTCCTAATAAGCTAAAGTCTAACCACAGACCGATGACACATGTCACGTTTGGCACATCAAATGTGGTACCATCACCGGTTAAAAAGCCGAGATTAGATCAACAGATCTCTTTGATGGCGTCAAGGGATTGTAAATTAAGTCCAGCTGGATCTTCATCGTTAATAGAACAACGAAAGTCTCTTCCAGTGTACGGAGTGCGAGACAGGTAAAGTTTAAGTGGGCCTACGTCGGGGGCCTCATAACCTCTCAAACCTATTGGATATTGCTTAAGGCCGCGTTCACACTAATTGGTTTTGTTATAAAGGGATAGGAAATACATGTTAAATTGTTTGCGTTTTAGTCTTAAGAAATTGTTATAACCAAAAACCAAATTCTTACGACGGACCAATCAGACGTTTTGTTATTTATACGACATCCAATGAAAAGGAGTAACTTCATTATGACAGGCCACTGAAACATTACTAACCAATCAGGATATCGGATTTCTTGTTACCATAACAACCAATAACAATTCGAAGTGTCTATAGACACGAGTATCGTGCCACGAGAATCGTGTCTGCAGGCACTGGAAAAACTATAGACACGATTCTCGTGGCACGATACTCGTGTACGAATTTCGTGTTTTCAAGGACTGGAACGGATATAGACACGATTTCCAATCTGGCAACAGCGCCAGCCATGGCACGACACGAGTGACCGAAGCGCTTCCTAGCGACACGAATGAGTTCTCCAACTTCTCCCCAGGGTTCTCATGAAACACGAGTATCGTGTCTGCAGGTACTGGGAACACTATAGACACGATTATCTCGTTAAAACTCGTGTAGGCCTACGACATTCGTATTGGACAGGATGAGATGGCCGCAGCGCTTTCTTGTGACGGAAAATTTCCCATTATGCATCTTTTTATGCTAATCCACAACATTTGGATCTTATCCTCAGTGTCCGCAGCCCTGGGGCACAAATTTACAGCATTTACTATATAATATGTTATTTCATCTGAGGTTTTCCGAAGGAAAGAAGCACTCGTGTCCATAGTAAATCCAGACCTTGGAGACAAGAAAATCTAGTTTTCGTGGCACGAATGCAATGTTGCCAAGTCAATACACGAGTTTTCGTGCGCTCGTGTGATTAGTTTTTCCATAAACTGCAGACACGAATTCGTGCGAACAGAAATTCCCGACCTTGCAGGCACGAGTATCGTGTCGTGGCTATAGTTTTTCCAGGATTTCGAGGCACTACATTTTCGTGGCAGTAGTTTTTCCTGCAGTAGCATACACGATACTCGTGTCTATAGAACCGGCCATAACAATTTCTTAAGACTAAGCCAAAGT
Source organism: Sweltsa coloradensis (assembly GCA_024449915.1). NCBI lineage: Eukaryota > Metazoa > Arthropoda > Insecta > Plecoptera > Chloroperlidae > Sweltsa > Sweltsa coloradensis. The sequence continues at coordinate 11,604 of JAMZAV010011441.1, read as the reverse complement.
TATGTAAACGCGGCCTAACGTCTCAGTCACCACGTTTATCACGCGAGCCGAGTCCGAACTGGCTTGGGAGCAGACTGAATTTTCAGCTCATTTCAGTAACGTTTATCACACGCTGTCAGTCCGGACTAGGAGTATGGTACAAGCTCAGTCCTAGCTCAGTCCGGACTGAAATGAGACGCTGTGGTTGGATAACTTACGAAGAAGGATGGCCGCTAGGCCTAGCATGTATTTGAGTTCGCTCGCGTTTATTACCAATATTTCAGCCCGCACAGACCGAGCTAGCTCGGCTTCGTTACCGAGCTGGACTCAGTTCGGAGTGAGGTGTTCAGCAGGCGATTTCAGTTCGCACTCAGGTCAGTTCGTATGTTTCAGTCCGGACTCAGCTCGCGTGATAAACGTGGTTATATTTAGGCCTATGCAACTTACCTTGGCCAGGTCTTTTCAACCAGACGGTTTTTGCCCCCCTTGGCCGGTTGCCGGTCAGACCCTTCAACTTACAATAGTGTTGCCGTTTTTTTCGTAAATTAACCATAACACCAAACATATTGGGAACTTCTTCGGTTGGTATGGACCGGTTTCACAAAACTACTTGCGTTAGGTTTGCCGAACTTTCAGCTGGCTACCCTGCGCCGCGCTAGTTCTAGGATATAATCGATAAGAGCACACCCGAAATCCTTTTCATTACAAAACTACTTACCGGTAGTTGTTTTTTAGTGTTTTTATTGAAAAAAAAACAGGTTAAAAAACCGGTCCATACCAACCGAAAAAGTACCACATATTACTACATATAGGCCTAGCCTAGGCCTACGGTACATTAACAAATGAGAAATAACATAAATAAATATTTAAAAATCAACCTACTCATCGCTTCATTCCCAAATCCCAACTAACCAGTCAACATTGCTCTTCTCCACTTCCCCATGACCTAGGCCTAACCGGCAAAACCCCATCCCCTCTCTAGTCCCTCTACCTAGCCGAACTCGACTCGACAGCGATCGAGCCGAGCGAGGCCGAAGACTGCCACCAGTCCGCTGTCAATGCAGACACTCAGTCAGTCGCTCCCACGTGAACCTTTGCAGTGTGGCCGCTGGTTAGGAAATAACATCACATGACAGCTTTCTAAAACTATCGATATTCAGCATTTTAAGTAAAGAAAGACGTACCTAGATGAACTGGAAGATTAAAACAGTCGTGTATGAATTGTGACACATTACAGAAATATATGATTACCAAACACTACCTAGCGTACACAGTAGAGGTGAGCGCGTGAGTGACTTTTGACTCACGGAGGGTCACGATCACGAGCAAACATTCTCTAATCACGCACACTCACGCACGAACTGATATCATTGCTACACGCTCACGCACACTCACTCTAAAAATTCATTTTTCCTTAACGCAATCACGCCATGTCACACATCGTATTCAGTCACGCACAAGTCACCACTTTACTCAGGTGTAGTTACAATGAATGTGTTTTAGGCCTACAATGTTATTTTAGCACTACTCACGACGTACCCTGATTCCTGACGGGCTAAAACAGCAACAAAATATGATGTTTGTTTGTTGTGCCTACCTTACAAATTGTGATGAAGAAAAAGCACTTGGTCGGCATGCGTGGAACTTAGGATGTTCTTCTTTCTTCCTATACACGTCCAGCTCGTGAGAAAAGCCGTTCACTTGCTGCAGAACTAGCAGGGATGGACAACAGTCGTTGAGCGACTTTGGCTAGCGTCGGAAACTCGGCCTGATGGTCTCGCCAGAAGTGTAGACTACTATCGTCAACTTCATCACTGTCGCCTGTATTCGCCACTTTTTTGTCCTGGTACATTTGCATCTCGTCATTTTGTTCCACATCACTTTCATCCATTATGTCCATGAACTCGTCGAAGTCTCGATCCATGCGACCTCGCTTGATGTTCGGTGACTCGTCTACATGAACATCGTCGGAATCTCGTACAGGCTTGCGTTTTTCCGTTTCTCTCTTCCTCTCTTCTTAATTTATCCCTTAATGAGTGCGATAGCTTTTTCTTTTTCATTTTTTTTGTAATATCCTCAGCGACTTGAAGTTGGGGTGCAGAAAGAGGGCTGCGTTATGTAATACATCCGGTTGGAACTTATTATTTAGGCCTTCTTTCATCAGCTGTTTTATTTGTGCTATCATCTGTGTGTCCGTCAACTCAGTTTGACAATGTTTGAGTAGGTAGCTTGAATTTCCATAAAGTGTATTCTTGGAGAGTAAGGGTTTTTTCAGCACTTAGTTTTTCGGAACACTTTTTGAAAGTTGCAAGAAATCGTGTTAGATCACTCAACACATTGGTTTTAATGTTTGCCAACTTTTCAAGTTTTATCTACTTCCAGTAGCTGCTGTTTGACCTCGTCAAAAACTTTGAGAATGCTTGATAACATAGTAAAAACCGAGTTCCATCTGGTTGACACGTCCTGTTTTAATGTTTTTGACAGCTTACTGTTTAGGCCGAATTTTTCAAGTATTTGACTAGCTTTTACAGTCGGCTAAGAAGTCGGTCTGCTTTTTTTACAAGAACAGAATTTACGGCCAAGTTAAGGGAATGACAAGTGCATGACAGGCGTCGATATGCAAGTGTAGCTTCAGAGTCCTCCTCTTCCTCAGCTGTATTTTCATTTATTGTTACATTGAGATTTAATTCCACGGGCTTTTTGAACGCTGCTACAACATTAGCACCGTTATCTGTCACAAACACACTTTGTTTGATACATTTTTCGGCACTCTTTTCATCGCCCGTGTACTCAGCGTGAAACTTACTTTTCTAATACTTTTTGCCGTATGTTTGCCAAAAAATTCTCTTGCTCCCAAAACAACACATTGTAATTTGAAGTCTGACGTAACAATATGCAGAGTAAGACTGATAAAACTTCTTTGGTTGTACTTAGTGATGGGAATTTTCATGAAAAAAAATAATCTTGAAAATTTCATGAAAATTTTCGTGAAAATTTTCAAGGTTTGTTAATCTGTTATTTGAACTGTATTTTACCATATTATAAATAAAAATAATTTATTTATATCGAGGATGTAGGCCTACAGTGGGACTCAGGCTGAGGTGGAATAAGTCTAATATGCAATATCTTGTTGATTAATTTTATTCTTGCAATTTGCAAATAGCGAAATAGGCCTACATTATAAAAATAATCGTTGATACAAAAATGTTGAATATTGAATTGGGATAGTATCCAACATGAATGATGGAAACAAAAGCAATATAAAACATATTAGTAGGCCTATATCAAAATGTAAAAAAATACACCCAACGTTTCGGGTGGTTAAGAGAAAGCCTAGATTATTGGATGAGCGTAGCGAAGATTTCATTTCACTACACTGGAGAAAAAATCCGGATTTATTTTGTATTTTTGTCTGTTTGTTAACACGATTCCGGCTAAACCAATAGGCCTACTCCAATTGCGATTAAATTTTCTGGAGGCCTTCAAAATCTCTGAACTTAGAACCGCCACTTTTATGAGCGCAATCGAAAAATAATTTCTCGTGAAAATAGCAATTTTACGCTTTTTTTTGTTTAAAAAAATTACGCTCCCTGAAAAAGGATTTGCGAAGCTTCCTAGTAGTCACTACAAACAATACGGTAGGCCTACTTACAGACTAATTGGAGGCGAAGACCTCACACCAAAGTAATGTTTGTCCCGGTCTTTCCCTACCCTACCCTAGGCATTTAAGTTCTGCATATTCCTCTAGCATTTGTGCTAATTAAAGATGGATTTTATCTGGTTAGGGCCCAACCAGACTGTTGCCTATACAACCTGCAAAAATAATAAGTTAGCTAGACCTTCATTTGCAGGCTTTGTATTTGCAATGTGACCTAGCTCCCACATTGACAAACTTTCTAGGCCTATGTCAATGCCTCTGTTCTAGGCTAGGCCCCAGCATGCATTAGGCCTGTTGTTGTGCAAGAGGCTAGCCAAATACTAAATACTACCAAATACCAACTGCATAATTAAACAACATAATAAAAATAAAAACTTGAAAATTTTCATTGCACGGCCCTTGAAAATTTTCAATGAATTGAAATAGTCCCAACACTAGTTGTACTCGTCGGTCCACAAATCAGAAGTGAAACTACCACGTGCGTCCATACCCGCGGTGCCCTGGTTGAATATTGCCGCCACTTTTTTCTTTACTATTTCATATTGTTTGGGCAAGTGTGTACGAGCAATAGCGTCTCTGCCCACCAGAGCATCGTTGATTGCTACCTTACCATAATCAGCACCCAAATTGATAAGTTCCTGGGCCAGTGCGCGGAATCCTGGATCTTCCAGAGCTTTAAATGGCTGTAAGTCTTTTGTAACAAAAGCTACCTCCATAAATGCCAACAGCTCTTTTCTAGAATGTGGAATAGCTTTATTAACGAAGCCAGCTAGTGACGATTGATTTTTATCTACAATAACTATACCTGAGCATTTGTGCCTCTGAAGGCTTCCTGTACCCGTTTTAGCACTGTCTGTAGGCAACCACAATCTTACATTTATCACAGCAAGCATATTGCTCGGGCTCTCCATCAACAAACACAAGCTTAAAACTCTTCCACAGATCACTCTTTCCTTTATCGTTTGCCTTTAAGTCTACCCTATCAGATTTTTTCTTCAATAATTGTTCAATTAGTGTTTTGGTAATTGCTGACATCGCTCTTGATTATTGATAGTGTCGGTATAAAGAAAAAAGCGTTCAGTTCATTTCACTTTCCCTACAGAGACACACTGACAAATTATTATTTAAATTCAATTAGGTAACAAAAGAATATCAGTGTTCTCCCCAGGCCCGGACCGCCGGGCGGGCCGCCCAGCAATAATTCCCTGCCGCCCGGCAAAAAAAAAAATTTAAAATTTTTTTTTTTGAAATTTTTAAATTTTTTTTTGATTTTTTTTTTTACTAAACGATTTGTGAATTTAATAAACTCTAACCGTCCACTAAACGTTTAAACGTTCCATCTCTAAACTGGAGCGCAGATTGTAAACAAAATCGTGGAGACTACTCTCGCTGATATAGAACCCGACAAGGAATGCATTTAAACGAAACACATAAGTTGGCAAAATGGCTATCATCGCTATGATTGTGAACATTCACTGCACACAAGGAGCACACACAAGTGAACAATTTTAGCAATTTTCAAATTTTATTGATTGCTAGGACGAATTTTAAAGTAATAAAAATGAAGTCATCAAATAGGGCCCTACAACAATGTTTCAAGTTGTAGTAATTGTAAACCTACAAGAATAACATCATCACCTTTATAAGGGCCTATTGTACTCATTGTAGCAATAGGACTACAGTAATTCACATAGCCTACATTACAAAGGAGAAAATAAGCTTAGCCTAGGCTATGATTTCAATCAAATTTGAAATGTTCATACCACTAAACCAACTAAAGTAAGCTACTTTAAAAGGGCATCAAAAACCTCTAAAACTCACCAAATCGAATCTAGGATCTCAAAATTTTTCCGGGGGCAAGCCCCCAGCCCCCACGATTTTTGGCCGCACCCGGCAATGTTTATGGAATACCCAGTGAACATTTTTTTCTGGGAAGAACACTGGAATATTAAATAATAAATAAAAATAAATAATCTGTAAACAAATAGTTTATGTACACGCATTGTAGTCGTAGTAATTAATAACACTGCAATTTGTCTAAACACTACAGAGCTTGAAACAAATCACAACACTATGAGCAAAGCACACACAAAATAAACTGACCGAACATAGCAAGCAACGTACTACACGAACCGCGAGAAGAGGGCAACTGAACTGAAATAGGGTAAAGTGTAGGTAGGGTAGGTAGGAAGGTAGGAGTTTTGTTATTCGTTTACGGCATTCTTGGCTTTGAAAATGCACTTGTGTCATTGGTCGTTGGACGGACGTGAGATGGACGGGCTGGACAAATTTCTTGAATACCCATACTCCTGAACGGAAACACTAGCGATTAGCAAACAAAGATGTGTCTAAAAATAACCCCATTTCTAAAGACCGGAGCTTGACTGTCTACATGGCTATGGTGAGACTGACCACTGAGAAGGGGCAATAAATGAAAAGTTTTGTTACCAGTAATTTTGAAGTTGGAACTTGGAACTGCATGTAAAAAAATAGCATGTAATAACCGTTTCAAAAACATATTTCTAGAAAAGGTATTTATTCGTCGGTTGATAGCCAAATAGATAACGTGACACGCGTGATCGTGCGTGTCACGATTCATGCGTGAGTCAAGTATCTTGCACAATCACTCACGACTAATTCCATTTAGTCCACACTCGCGCACACTCACGATAAATGTCGTGAGTCACGCGTGAGTGTGACTCACGACACGCGCTCAGCTCTAGTACACAGCAGATATTGTGCCGGAAATTTTAAATTATAAATAGACCTACCATACAACAAAAATCAACTATTCAAACTGACTTAGGCAAGGCCTATCCTAGGGCCCTAGACATTCTTTTTTTTTTATTTTTACTCCCTGATGGTAGAACATTTTTCATATGACTTACCGTAGGCCTATAGAAGTTAAGAGGTCTGTTCGTCTGTGTTTATTTGGTGTAACACTGACTTACACTAGTCGAATTCTACACTGACAAGTGTAAAGCGGAAATAGTTACTTTTAACGGAAGAAGTAGGTTAGTGTAACGTACACGGACGTACACAAAAAAACGTCCACATTGCTGTTACGAAATGTACTTAAATGTAAAATGTAATTACCTCCCATTGTAAAAAGGTAAGAGTCCTCTTTCTTTAAAGGGACCCATTCTCATCCCTCACAACAATTACTTGCAGTCTCGGCCTCCATGTTTATCGTTTTATGGCGCGCAATGTCGGTGTAAATTCTTAACACGACCAAAATAGGCCGTGTACATATATCCTACACTGTCTACACTAGTGTATACACTAACTTTACAGAAAAATGCCGACATAAATTCTACACTGATTACACGGACACAGAAAAACGGACCAGTGTAGATATTCGCTACACTAGTGTAAAGTGAAACACTAAATGTACACAGATGAACAAACCTATAGGCCTAGGCCTAGAACAATAGTTTTTGAATATGAAATATAATATGGTAGCCAAATTAATTATTTTGGGGTTTGTGTTAGTTTTCAATGTTGGAATTCGTACAATCCTATTTCCGCTCCTCTTGGTAGTCTAAACTGAGAAGCCCTTTATTTCCTCAGTCTTTTAAGTGGTTGGTTTTGGTTGGAAAGTCCAGTGGCAAACATTGTAGGCCACACTGAAAATGGGTAAAATATTATAGGACACAGCACTTCTCTCCCCATTAGCCTACAGAGGAGCCTCTGGTGGAAGGGGAAATAATAGTTAAATTCACTCAAAAGTCAAGTGGCAAAGCAATTTCTAAATGTAAAAATGTCTGAAGAACTTGAAGTGTGTCAGCTAGCTAAGTAGGCTCTAGCCCTTAGGCCTACATAACTAAATGCACACAAAATCAGTGCTCGAAATTAGGAATTTAAGACATTTTTGGCAGCCCTGTTAAGAATTGAGTAGACCAATTTTTTTATTACTATTTACGTTTAGGTTTACCCGCTATATAACACCACATTGCACAAACAACATGCATTTGCGGATCACACGTAAATCTTACTACTTGGCAACCGCCGACAATAAACTGCCAAGTTCTGACAGCTCCTAGACATTTCAATAAACCACGTACCCCTACTGTAGCCACTGCAGCACCTGCTAATGACTCGAGCATGGCAGCAAATGCATCTGACCTTGGCTTAGGACATCCCCGCGCGACCGAGCCTAGGCTACTGGCCGCTCGAAAAATTCGTCTTCAAATGCCCCACATGCTAGTGTCATCACTCTCATGAGATGAGATAACTTATAGGCCTATTTATTAATTTGTAAATATATATTGACATTATGACAACAGTTGTGAGATTAATGCATATTTACGTTATTTCCGATTTTAGGAAAATCAACCTTTTATTGTTTTTTGTATGTGAAATTCCAGGCAGTCCTGGAATACAGAACAGGCAGACCGACAGTGTTTTGGGCAGGCTCGGGCTGCCCTCAATTTCGAGCCCTGCACAAAATAATGAACCAAAGTTATAAGCAAAGTTTTAAATGCTCACTGCGCAAGCTTTCTTGTATAGCCTAACTAATATCAAAGCTAAAGTACTAGCAAGAAGATGTAGGGCCTTCTTCTTCCATACAATTTGATTGTGCCTAATAGCCTACGGTACTATGTTTATGCTGTTTTAGTAACAAAAAAACATTCAAAACCTTTAACATTAAAACGTTAGGCCTAAAGGTTTTGTAGGTTTTTGTTTGTTTTTGTTTTCACGTATTTTGGAGTATTTTAGTGTAAAACAGGATGATTTTTGTTTTTGAACCGAACGAGTTCCGCTTCAGGTAGGGCCTACTTGCTTGCCAAAAGTAGGGCGTCCGTACGCTAGCCTACCTACATCTTAATTAAAGGGGAGATTACCCAAAAAAATTTTTTTTTTACCAGATAATCTATAGTAGGTATAAAACTACACTCAAATGACAGTTTAAAAAATTATATCTTAAATTTATAACTGTGATTTTACATGAATTTTTAAATTTTGTTGGTCATGAAATTTGCGAAAATTGGCGTTAAGGGAAATTTCTTAAATCGGCTTTAATTTGCTTCTTTTATGTTCCACACAGATACTAGAGCATCATACCAATCTAAAATGGCCCTTTATTACATCGTGCCTTGAAACTGGACACAAATGTACACTCAAAACACGCAAAAATATGCATTCTAAAATCACACCCCTTCTTGGTAATCACTGTTCAGCATATTTGACCGAACACTTGCCCAATTGGGACAATGACAAAACAAAATATAGAGGATTTAGGCCTACAGAAAAGACTGTTGAGTAGGTCAATAATGGCCAATATTTTTTTGGATCAAAATCCTCCAAGGTCACGGGACATAAAGATCGTCCCCATGTTATTTCTTATGGGAGATTTATTTTTCCAGTTGGGACCTAGCTCGAAAAATACCAAGTTCGACAATTTTTTCCAGGTCAAGGTGGACCCAATAATTTTTCTGTTGATTTCTAAATTCATAACTAGTTAGCCTGAATGAAATATACTTTTTGAGTTTAGCGGGTGAATACCCCTTAAAGGAAATGTTAATTTTAATTAGGAGGCACTAGGCCTTTTATGGGGAATCATGCTTCCTAACCAAACATGCCTGCAATTGGTCATAAATGCTTAAATAAAACAACATGAAAATATGATTTCAGGATAATTGCTGAGTTACGAAAATATCAATCAGTTATTCTCATTGGGGAAACTGGCAGTGGAAAAACGACTCAGATTCCACAATTCATGCATGAAATGCGATTGGATAGAGAAGGAATGATTGGAATAACACAGGTTGGTACAATCAGCTTTGCCTCTACTATACTCTGATTATGGCCCGATTCCACCAAATGGATTTAAACTCGAGTTTAACGAAGCTAAGCTTATAGTAGTTTAGTTTAGGTTATGAAACTGGAATGATGACTGATCATGATTTATGAAATGTACTGAAACTCAACTTCATGACCATAATTATTGTCTGTTAATATCATAATTTAAAAGTTTTACTGTTCTCTATATTTCATGGCCATTGTCTGTATGCCTACATCTGTATATGCTGTATTTTCTTTTGGGGCTTAATTGTTAGACGTAGGTTTTAGTTACCAGTAGAGTTCAAGTTCATTCATGAATTCATTATGTTCAGTTTTACTTTGTTCCTTCACAGCCACGTCGAGTTGCAGCTATAACAATATCACAACGAGTAGCTAAAGAAATGAACACCAACCAAGGCGAGTTGGTGGGTTTTACTGTGAGATTTGAAGACGTTACTTCATCACTGACAAAGCTGAAATACCTCACTGATGGCATGTTACTTCGAGAGGCTCTGCTGGGTATGCACCACTTAATTTTATTTAATTAACTGTTGGTATAGCCTACCTATAATATACCGTAGTTTAATGTTAAGTTAATTCTAAGCACTAATTAGGGTATATATGGAGTATGGACATGTATATTAGGTCATAGGTAGCCTATGTGAACTACTATCTATTGACTTTAAATAAATAAATGAAACAATTTGTTCACTTTGTTTACTTTGTGTTACTTGGCATAGTCTACTTTTAACCAATGAGTGAATGATTTGAGTAGGTATACATATTCTGCCATTCCAGATAAATATTCTATTGGCACCATCCAGAAAGTAGTTGATTGTGTAGTAAGTTTTATCGAGCAATAGTGTTCTTGTTCAACATTCATTATCATGAGTGACTAGAGACTCTCTTTGTTCTTCTTAACCCAAGTTTACTTTGGAAAACCTAACCGTAACCGACAAAAACAAAGCCTCTGATTCGGGTGATCATGAGTTTGAATACCGCCACCTTTTTTACCAAGGTTTCCTCAGTCGTTAAAATGAATGCAAATCTTATAGATTGATAAATAGCCCTTGAAAATGCACACCGATAGAGCCGCCCCTGCTAAAGTAAATCATAGTTGCCATTTGATAGTAAATAAATATATATATAGGCCGTAAAAGCCTCATGAATCAATACATAACAATTACCCAAAATTATCAATTTGGCGTTCAGCCGTTTACTATTTCCGGATAGATTATTGACAGTGCTGGAAATTGGGAATTTAAGCAGTCATTTGTGCTACTGTCTAGGCCCTATAAGCTTTTGGCAGCTCTGTTTAGAAGCCAAGAATATATAATGAATAATCATTTAACCAATGCTTGTTTTTATTATAGGCCTACATTTGTTTGTAGATAGGAGATGCCAAACTGCTAGTTAACCCTTTAAGGCTCTTTGGGATAATAGTTTCCCACCCCCCCCTATCTCGAAAATTCTTTGGGATAATAATTTCCCACTTGGTGGTCGATGAAGATGGTGCCTGCAGTGAGGTCGACGACCATAAGGTGGCGCTGACATCGGCTTACTTTGGAACTACGTCAACAATATGCAGCTTGGTGGGAAACTATTGTCCCAATGTCGCTTCACACACCCACAAAAAGTAGGGTTTGTGTTCCGTGGGTGGAAAAGGCGTTGTGGAAAATGGGGAATTGTGGTTACATCTCGATGCAGTTAATTAACTTCATATTTATTACCTAGTAAATGCATTTTATAAAGAATATATGAAAATTTTCTTGAGTTGTATTCTGAAAATGATTGTTTACTTTGAAAATTTTGAAAAAAAGTTTTGACAGCTCCAATATTTTGTTATTGGTTTAATCAAATTATCAAATTCATACATAGCAATTTACATTTTATCACAAGAAACATACGCTGAATCTTTTTTTGCCAACAGTTTGTGCGTATTGTGTTGCGCTAAGATGTTATTAGCATTTTTGTGAGATTATTGGTCATTCATAACCTCAAAAACCCTCGTGCGGGAGAATCGTCCTCCCAAGATTTTCATTGGATAGTCTTCTTAGACCTACCTAGACTTACCGTAGGCATAGGACTAAGGGCTTATATTGAAGTAAATGTATAGTCTCAGGTCTACCCTAGATATAGGACCACCATAGACTTAGGCCTAGGCTACTTAGAGTTACCATACA
>JAMZAV010011440.1:0-22874 GCA_024449915.1 Sweltsa coloradensis | reverse complement strand
AAGGGTTTTGGGGCCTTTAACCCCCAAAATTGGGGTTTTTTTTTAAAAATTTCCTTTTTAAAATTTATTTCGGGGGGCCCAACCCGCCCCGGTGGCTTGAAAGATAGGGCAGCAAAAAACCTTTTTACGCATTCTTGGGTGACGGTGAAAGGGATAAAACCAGAACCCAAAAGGTGCGATCCCCATCGCCACCCGTGAAAAATGGTAATCTGGTGTTTGTGAAAAACTGCAACCGAATCTTGATGGCCCATCCAGGAAAGGGCAAGATCATTAACGAGCGGAAAAGGTATTTTTCTGGTGCAGGGGCAGGTGCTGAAATAATTTTGGGGCGGGGGGGTGGGAGAATGCTACGAAAAGATCCCAGGGGGCAATTTGACCCAAAATGAACAAAACCCTTGGGAGGGTACTACCAAACCTTCAAACCCAAAAGAGGGGTGCCTATGTGCGGGGCACTTTTTTGGCTTCCCCGAAATGCTGCACTCGTAAAGAGATACGAGACGAGATCTGGTCACTAACCGTGGTGGTCATGCCGAAGAAAGTCTTGCGCGCTGAAAAAAGCAAGGATAACAAGGTAAAACCTAGGGTGACCTGGCTCATCCCATAAAGGTTTATGGTATGGGTGACACGGCAGAAGGCAAAAATTTTTGCCCACCGGGTTTTTAAAAAAATGAATCTGGAAGGAGTCCACCATTTCCCGTGATCGTTTCAAGTACCTGTTGTGATGCCGATTTTTAAAAAAGCCTTTATCACCTTTAAAAAAGGCTCCAAAGGGAACAACATCTGATGACGCCGCCAGGCTCGAAAGGTATGCCCGACTCGTTTCCCTACATTAAGCGAGAAACTGGCCATGCCAGCGTTGGAAGATTTTCCCTTCATTGCTGGAGAAAAAGAATAAGAAATTTTCCCCCACCATTGCCTTTGTACGCGCCCCGAATGTGATGTTGAAAAACCCCTCGATCAAAGACGCCGGTACCAATTATTGCCGATGAAGCCCTACCTTTGTAGGAAAGGTCTGTTCCGCCAGATCGGTATCTATAGCCCGAAGGGGGGGGCCAACAAAAACCCCAAAAGAGTGAAAGGGTGGCGTCTAAAAAGAAATGAGAAAGGCCAGTCTGCAAGAAGGGATAAACGAACGGGGAGCAGCCTTTCCTGGCGCACGGCAACCTTTATAGCACCATGATCTCCCGATGATCCCGTTCTAAATCTATTACTCAATGTTCGGTTTCCACGTATTGGGTGATTTTGTTTTGGGGCTGCTGCGATCACAGGCCGTGGGCCTTCCTGATCGGGGGAAACCCCGGGCCGTACAACAATGGTAAAGGGGTTTGCAGCATGAAAGGGTCACCCACTTCAATCGTGACTTTTCAACTGTATCTCCTGTTTTCCCGTTTATGCTTTGAAGTGGCCGGTTTAGCACGATGGCCTAGTACTAGGTAGGGCGATGCACAAAAAAAAACTTTCTACTACTCCCCTGACTACGTGAATGAAAACTACCAATCCCGGCCAGCCGCAAGGGGGGGAAAGAAGGGATCCGTAAAGGGATCTACCACCGGAAACAGTGGCAGGCACAAGGTAAAGTGCAGCTTTTGGGGTCGGTGGTTTCCTGCCCCATGTCCCGAAGCCGCACAAACCTAGCGAAGGTTACAATTTAAAAGTTTAGTTTCAGGTACGTCTTTCCCGAACGGGCTGTGATGGCCAAACTGCGAACTTTGGGAAATATGCGCCCCCGACCAAAACACGCGGGTACCTTATGGGTCAAGGAGATGATCTTCCTGCTGTCGCCTCTACCGTTTATATGAAGCTTTTCGCGGAGCAATCCGTAGCTTCGTACCCGCCAGCGATTACGTGTATTGGGGACCCAGGTTTTGGGCCCTTCTGACAGCCGTGAAACTTGCGTCCCACTTTAAGTTGATGCTTCCTATGTGGTCGTAGTGCTCTGGGTGAACTGGCTAAACGCGGTGAGATCGATAAAAAAATTGGAGATGCGTCACTAAATTCGGTATCAATCAGAAAAGTAACCCCCGTTTTGGGCCCAAGAGGTAAAAAGCATGTCTATAAAAATCAATGTGCCCATTTTGTGCAGAGAAGTTGAATCACCCAGACTTGGGTTAAAATCGGCGAACTGTCTGTTGAACAGTCACTGATCCGGAGAAGGCATAAAGCATCGATGGAAGTCCCTCTCCACAAGTGGGGTAGTGAAAGGATCAAGGGGCGGTAGGTGATAAAATGAAACCCGGGAAAAATTGCGATGTCTTTGAAGCTCAAGGTGCAGAACAAGCAAAAAACCAGGGCTAAGGGGAAAACAACCTGCTGCGCGGCAACAACCCCCGTGATCGGTGCGACCCAAAAAATAGATGTACCCGATATCGGCAGGATGAAAATTTAACACCAGATTTGGTGAAAGTGGCGAGGTGGTTCCCTGAACAATCACGATCACCGTAGAAGGCGATAAAACATCGATGGAAGTACCTGCGCCTTTTTTGGGTACAGTGAAAGAGATCAAGATCCCCCGGTGATAAATCACTACGGTTCCTGATATGATCTTTGAAGTAGCTGGTGCAGCACCTGTGGCGGGGCAGCCCCCCACAACGGTTCAAACCACAGCCGTGCCATTAAAAATTTTGCCCCCTGATATGGTGCTGATGAAGTCGAAATCACCGGGGTGATGGTGAAATGGGCGATAACGTCACCGCTGAACATCACGATCACCGGGGGAAGGTGATAAAGCGTCAAGGGAAGTCCCCGCCCCCTTTTGCGGGGCTTAAAGAGATCAAGATCAGTAACGGCGATAAAGTGAAAATGGCCCCTTTTTATTTGGTGTTTGAAGTTGAAGGTGAAGGGCAACTGCAGTCCTGCCACCGTTCAGAATGCGGGACCACAACGCGCCCGTCCCCTGCCCAACAGCCCAACGCCAACCACTTCTACTCCGCGGTAACAGTGAGTTTACCGAGAATGACGCATACACCTTCGGGCTCCCGGGGATTCCCCCGTTTGCTCGGGGTTTTGGGGTTTAATCTGGCAAAAGTAAAAACTCGGCCGTAAAGGGCTATCCCGCGTGAAGAGTGCAAGCTTACGTAAAAGATCGGTTTAAAAGTGCCAAACTGCACCAGCACAGGCAGTGAGGTCTGCCTTGATGTTGCCATGGCCGAAAGTTGACTTTAGAAATTTGGTGAAATCGAAGAAATGAAATGGGGCGCATCCAAAAATTTCTGTCTAACCTGAGCCCCAACTGGGGGGTGATCCCACATGTACTCAGTTTTACGAAGCCGACATCACCCATGTTTAAGCTTCCGCAAACAGCAGAACCTGGAAGCAGAGAAAAAAAAAAAGGTCTGAAAATCACCCCCATGGTTATTCCTAATGAAAGCGAGCAAAGGGGGTTTTAAGATTCCCCCGCTTTAACAGCCGTTTTGAAATGGCCCCAAAAATGACATTGAAAAAAACATCAATATGGTGGCCGTAGATAAACCTAATGGCTTAGTCGTGCCAGTTTTCCGTGGACGTGAATAAAAAAGGCATTTTTTGACTCTCTCGGAACTGTGGGTGATCTCCAAGAAACCCGTGATGGAAAATTGACTGCGGCTGTTTGGGGGCGGTTGTTTCCCCATCTCCAGCCTGGGGGGGGATGGCGGTACACCCTTTACACCTATCTTTAAGCCCCTGAATGGCGACCCTCGGTGTCCCCAAAATCGTCGATGAAACCAGTCTGGAACGGGAAAGAGTTTCTCCCCGTTTGATGCTGCCTCGTCACTCTCTTTCGTCATCGCGTGATTTATGGGCAGCCGGAGCACGTTTTGCGCTTTTATTGCCACCATTAGGGTATTCGCCGTTTTGGGGATGTAATATCTCAGGCGTTTTTTTCACGCCCTGACAAATTTTTTCGGGTTGGGTTATGGTGGCCCGACAGGTTTTTGCGACAGGGGCACTCGAACGGCTTTTAGATTATTAACAAATTTTGTAAAATGCTCGCGGTGTAAGCGTCTCGGTGGATCGGGGGTATGAGATTGATTTATAATATATCTGCTTTCCGCTTGGGGAATTTTCCCCAAACTCAAAGAAGATGCAGCCCAAAAAAAAGCTTGCGTTTTTGAAAGCGCTTGTGCTGGCCCGAAGGGCGGGCTCATTGAGCCGAGTAACAGGGGGTGAACGGATCCCGATGAGTTGTGTTTCGGGTGAGTAAACGTACCCAACACGCGCAGCTTCATTGGAAATGGGTATAAAAGGGTTCTCTTCCCCCGCCGGACAATAAATTAAGAGGTCATGATGATACTGAAATGAAAATCGGTCGTGGTTTGGTGCAGGCCCTGCGGTTATTCTGGGGCCCTTTCTTTTGCGCGGATTTGGTCTTGAAACCATTCTGGTAGAAGTTACTCCACTTTAGGGGGTTTTTCCCTGAAGTGGGGTGTATTCCTTCCAAAACCCCTTTGACGGGGCAAAAGTGATCGAAAAAGAAAAAGCACGGGTGAGCATGGCACGTTTTTGGTACCGAAAACGATTCGAAAAGTGCGTGTCTGGAAAGAAAAAAATCAATCAACTGACCTTTTGGCTGGTTTGGGATGGCAAAAGGGCAAAAATGACTTCGAAACGGTTGGGGGCCAGTTTATTTGGCACTAAACCCTGGTTGTAGAGGTGAAAAGGGCCCCCCAAAACCACTTTCCCTTCGAAATGCCTTTTATCGCTGGGGGTTTTCTCGCCCGATCCAACTGCCTTTATTCCTCATGAAGATCCACGGTATGGGCCCCCACTGACGCATGGCACTGAAAAAACCGTTCCTGGACGCCTTTAGCATGGGGGGGGATCATCGGCTTGAAATGGGCACGGGTTTTTCATGCATTAGGTTCACAATCGACGTTTTGAGATGTTTTAATAAGTGATCCCGCCGCAGATAAGATGTGGTAAAAGTTTCCCACCAAAACGCACAGTAAACAGTTTTTAACCCGATGTTAGAAAAAAAAAGTGACTGCCGTAGAACAAAAAAAGACGGGATCTACGTCACTATGGAGGTAAAAAAGCCCAGCAGAGCCACAAGCTACGTGCCGTGTTGGTGGCAATTGGGCAGTTTCCCAATGGTAAAAATGCTTGATGCTGGCAAAAGGCGGAGTTGAAGTGGATGAAAGTGGTTTTATCCATTGGATAAACACTGCGTACCAATGTACCTCACATCTTTGCTATCGGTGATATTGTCGGGCAACAATCTGGCACCAAAGGTTGCATAAAGGGCCCAGTCGCTGCTGAATGTCTCGGTCTAAGCCACTTTGATCCAAAAGTATCCCATCTTTTGCACCCCAAAACCGGGAAAAGTTGCCTGGGTAGGTCTGACAAGAAAGAAGCCAAAGAAAAAGGCATCAGTTCAAACTCCCCACCTTCCCATGGGCACCCTCTGGCCGAGCCATTGCTTCTGACTGTGCCAAAGGCTGACCAAACGATCTTTGACAAAGAGACCCTCGAGGTTTGGTGGTGCTATTGTCGGCCCCCCAACGGCGGTGAATTGCCGGTGAGATCGGCTTGGCTATCGAAAGGGGTTTGGGTTTGCAGAGGAATCGCACTGCCCACCACGCTCACCCTACATTGCACGAGTCAGAAATTTTTTAGCCCAGAGATCTACGAAGGCAGCATTACGACTCCCAAACCCCCAAAAGCCAAAAAGAAATAATACTACAGTTTCATAGGCGGTCCGAAGGGGGGGCCCCTTTTTTTTGGCAATATCTTTTTGCAGCCCAAAACATTAGCTCGCACTACGCAATTCAGTTTTGGGGAAAAAAGCCCCAGCAATGGATTATGGTCTACGCCCGGGTCACTAATACCGAGGCTTCTTTTACTTTCAGATGCCCAAAAAAGACAAAATCTGCGGGGGGCCAAGGTTTTTTTGGGGATGATCGTCGGAAAACTCACTTCATGTGCCCCCCATACGGCAAAAAAGGACAGGGCATTAAACGTTTTCGGGGTCAGGCATTAAAATCACCCGCCAGATACCCGGCCGGTAGATTTGGCAAATTTTTTCACCAAAGGACAAGCTGCCTCTGACAATCCCCACCTAAACTGAAATTTACTGCGTGGAATTCACTACCCTAAACAATTTACCATCGTAAAAGGGGACACGGTTTTTAAACGCTGATTTGCTAAAAGCAGCGTGGCTCGCGTTCACGCAAAGGGGAACAAAATTTCCCGGGTGAGGGCTGCCAGTGCATGACACCACAGGGATGTTGTGGTACAAAAGGCCGGAACCTGTCACTGCCAAATATGCGACGTAGCAAAGCCCCCTAGTTCAGGCGTTTTTGGCTTCCCGCAATAAAACCAAATGGGCCGTTTTTCCAAACCCCCGAGTACAGAAACCCAACAGCACGCTGTTGTTGAAAAATTCCATACCATAAACCCACAACAGATCTTTTGCCGGTAAACCCGAACCGAAGGGTGATGGGTTTTTTGATGGTATCGTGGAAAATATGTTAAACGGGTTGGCCTGCAACATACCTTACGGCATAGGTTCGTTTCGGCATATTATCCCCTTGTTGATCACCATTGCAGGAAAGCTAGCTACGTACCAGATCGTCACCATAACCAATCCATTTATAGGTGGTTAAGGCATCCAATCCCATTGGGCCTCTCGCATGCGTTTCTGGGTACTCACCGCCACTTCGGCCCCAAACCAAACTGCCCACCTCAGTAAAACGAGTGCTGGCATTAACGTATACCGCAGCAGAATCGACGGTACGGACAAAATACTCAGCATGGTGTAATGAACGAGTCAAAATAGCATCCGAGTGGCTGGTACCATGAAGACGAATATGGTCAAAAGCCTGATCTATGTCGTCTACTAGCGTCACATTCAGATCCAGCGATAACCATTCGTCCTGGTAATTTTCCGTAGCAACCGCCACTAACCCGGCTGGCCCAGCTTGCAAACCCCGGCATGGCATTTTCGCTCGCGTGTAGTGTCACTCCAACAGCCGCCATGCGTGTGCTCAAGGCTGGCAGGAAAGAGTCACAATCCCCCGATTAACCCAAAAGGGTTTCGAGCGAGTTACAGGCGCTTGGGCGTTGTACCTTGGCATTTTCGATAATGGTCAGGGCTTTTTCAACATCAGCGCTCTCAAACTACATAGATATGGCATACGCCGATCCCCCCGGTGATCACAGGGAAAGGTAGACTGTTCAAAGACACCCAAATTTATGTAAAGCTGCGCCGCCACGCGGGATCAACATATCGACATAAACGATCCATCCGCAGCAGTTCATTTACCCAAATTCACGATCAGGGCTTTCAATCGCCTGTACCGCTGCCGCAGGCAGACCACACTGCTTCAGCGCCTGCTGTATCACCTTCACTGTGGCCTGATTGGTATGATGCGTCTCTTTGCCACCACGCAAAATCACCGCATTACCAGTTTTCAGACACAAACTGGCCACGTCAAGGGTAACATTGGGGCGTGCTTCATAGATCACTCCGATCACCCCAAGAGGCACACGGCGGCGTTCCAGTTTCAAACCGCTGTCCAGTAAACCCCTTCCAATACTTGGCAACAGGATCACTCAGACGACATACCTGGCGAACATCATCGGCAATAGCGGCCAAACGAGTAGGTGTCAGCAACACCGATCCAGCAGTGCTTCACTCATGCCACTTTGGCGTGCTTGTAGCATATCTTTCTGATTTTCAAGCAAAATAGCTTCACCATTCGCTTCCAGCATCTCCGCCATGGTTATCCAAGACCTGATTTTTTTGTGCGGTGCTTAATACTGCCAACTGCCACGAAGCCTGTTTTGCGGCCTTTCCCATTTGCTCAAGCATCTTTGTTCTTAACTGACGATCATATCGTCGCGATGTACGGCAACTGGACCATATTCATAACCCAGTATTTCATTGATTTCCTGTGAATGATGGCCCGCGATCATTCGCATGGCGTCGCTGTTATAACGGCTGACACCATGAGCCAGATCACGGCCTGCCAGATTACAAATGCGGATCACCTCCCCACGAGAGAAATCCCCCTTAACCTGACAGATCCCTTTCGGTAACAGTGAACTACCGCGTGCCATCATCGCGTCTACTGCACCATCATCAATAGTAATTTCACCCGCCGGAGGAGCGCCAAAGATCCAGCGTTTACGGTTTTCAAGCGGTGTCTCCAATGCATGAAAACGGGTGCCCACCGCTTGCCCATCGATAACATTCGCGATCACGTCTGGCTTGCTGCCAGCAGCAATAATAACGTCGATACCCGCACGGCAAGCAATATCGGCTGCCTGTAATTTGTGCCCATACCTCCAGTACCCAAACCTGAAACACTGTCGCCAGCAATGGCGCGTAGCGCGTCATCGATACCCTGTACCTCACGGATCAACTCCGCCGCAGGATTGTTACGTGGATCGGCGGTATACAGCCCTTGCTGGTCAGTTAACAGCAGCAGTTTATCGGCACCAGCCAGAATGGCGGCCAGTGCGGACAGATTATCGTTATCGCCTACTTTTATTTCGGCGGTGGCGACAGCATCATTTTCGTTGATTACCGGTACGATACGGTTATCCAGCAGAGCATTCATGGTGTCACGGGCATTGAGAAAACGCTCGCGATCTTCCAGATCAGCCCGCGTCAGTAGCATTTGTCCAATATGAATGCCGTAAATAGAGAACAGTTGTTCCCACAGTTGGATCAAACGGCTCTGTCCGACTGCCGCCAGCAGCTGTTTGGAGGCGATAGTTGCTGGCAGCTCAGGGTAGCCTAAATGCTCGCGCCCTGCGGCAATCGCACCGGAAGTCACAATCACAATACGATGGCCTGCGGCATGTTGTTGTGCACATTGGCGTACCAGTTCAACAATATGCGCCCGATTCAGGCGCAATGAACCGCCGGTCAACACACTGGTGCCCAACTTTACAACCAAGGTCTGGTTGTCGCTCATAATATGTTACCATTGGAATGAAAAAGGGAGTGTTAACGATGTTGTAACAGGAGAGGCGCGTTATGCCAACAGGCATAACGCGATTTCGGCATAATTCATCTCTATCCAACGTTGAGGTTAAAGATAACTATGCCGGGAGTTTGAGCAGTTCATTATTGAAATTTTCGGCAGGTTCCAGCCCCAACTCCATGGTGGCAAGCAACGCTTCCAAACGATGATGAAAATCACGTAATGTGGTTTCTAGTTTAGCGGTTACTTCAGAGTTTTTTATTGCTTCCTCCTTCCAGTGCCCCTCTTTGTCGAACAAACCAAAATGGTAAACATAAGTAAAGCGAGAGGGTTCAGCCTGAAGTTCAAGCCACCAGCCCCAGAATTCACGTTTTTCTGGTGCAGCTTTACATTGATACAAACCGCCAGGCAATCAAAGAAAAAATGGTCATTCTCACATTGAGCTTCGCGCAGGTATGGCCCCAGACTGGCAAAACGTTTAATTAGCCGACTTTTAGGATGGGCTAGTAGGTAACGTCATTTTTCAACCTCCTCAAGATGACCATCCTTTGTAACAAACTATTAGAAATAGCAACTAATTAACACATTTTATCTTTTAGCCAGCCACAAATTTGCAGTAAAGCATGATGAAAACTCTCATAAACTGGGGTGCGTGGAATTAAAATCAACTTGCCATCTGCTGAAGAGGAAACGATCAGTTGTGACTCTGCTTTCGGGCTGAGTGGATCTTGTTCCCAATAAGCAGACAGCATCGGAGTTGAACAACGGCGGCCCAATAACCCTTGTGTTTTTAGTGAGTAGCGGTTTAATTCTGTTTTTAACACATTATCCGAGGCGTTAGACATTCCCATCCGGCTGGCAAAACATCCATATACTATCAGGAAAATAGTCACGGCATTGTGCTTCACAAAGCAGGCTATGTACTATCGGCCAACGCAGGCTACTCCACATAAACGCGGTGAGGCTAAATAGGCCAATCGCACCGCCACATTCGCCCCAAACGAACACCGAAGAGACTGACACTCTGGTGGTCGACCCAAGGGATTGCTGGCAGTTGTTCCAAGACTTGTTGATGCAGGAAACTAGAATCTTGTGTCAATTTCCATTTATAGGATGAGCCTATAGAAGGCATATCTATGGTCAACATGGCAATACCATGGGGAGCAAGGTAATCACGAAACAAGCGGTGGTGATCCGTTTGCAGGCTATCAAGGCTGCCACATATCAGCACCGTAGGGAAAGGGGCTTGCCCTACATCCGGCATATGTAAAAACCCGCTGATCGAGGTGCCTCCTTCGATGGCGAATTCCAGCTCTTTTAACTGATAGGGGAGCAACAACGCAGCTTCTTCATAAGCCCGATTGGATAACACCTCTGCTTGCTCAGCCAACTCATCACCCTTTAAATGAGGATAACCAGCCAGACTGTATAAATTGGCAGCATTCAGCCAGTACTGCCCTCCCAACAGAGGATCTGTCTGCTCTTGGGCTTTCTGCTGCCACTGCATACCTTGGTGCACCCATTCGTAGATCCAATTCCCATTGCGGTAACCTATTACCGTATCCAACAGATGCTCGTCACTGTGCTCGGCATTAGAAGCTGCGATACGCGCCAATACTTCGCTGATCTCAACAGGATCAATACCACGCCAAGTCCACAACAAGTGGTTGAGCATCCGGTACCAACGGAATCACTGTTCCCTTCCAGAGGAGAATGTATCTCTGCCCCTACCACATGGTGTGCACGCAACACCAGTGTCGAGGTTTCAGCATGCTTAATGAGGGTTTGAATAACACTTCAGACAGGTTGGCTTGTGCCATGATAATAAGGGCCTCCAGGAATGTGTTTCAAGTTTATACCCGCCATCGATGAAGCTACAGATGTGTTATAGTGACCAGATTGAAAGGATGGCGAGGATAATACTGTCGAGATACGAATAGTATTGTACCTAACTCTGACTGCGGGTACCAAATTACCAAGATAAATACAGGAGATTTACAGCAAAGGAGAGAAATAGGTGTTGAATGAACAGTACAGGTCAGTGTAAATGCTTACTTCCAGGTTCTACCGCCCCTACAACACTGGGTATAGAAGGCGGTAAAAACAAAAACTAACGGCCGCAGATAGGTGGAACAAAGGTCACTGCGGTATCCCCAAGCTGCTCTATCCAAGTATCCTGAGGGATATCAACCACGTAATCGTCCACCAGCGGGCGACCTGCGGTTTGGCAAAAATGGTAACAAAATGCGCTTTCGGATACATATCACGGATCGCCTTGCAGTGGCCGCCGGTATCCACCAGATCATCAACCACGATAAAGCCTTCTCCATCACCCTCGGCACGTTTCAGGACTTTCATTTCACGCTGGTTGTCATGATCGTAGCTGGAAATACAGACGGTATCGACGTGCCGGATCCCTACTCGCGAGCAAGTAACGCCGCAGGCACCAAACCACCACGGCTTACAGCAATAATGCCTGTCCATTTTTCTGCAGGCAGTAGGCGATGAGCCAATTTACGTGCTTGTATTTGCAACATATCCCAGGTAACGACGTATTTTTCGCTCATATCATGATGTCCCGGCCAGCCATAAAGGTGTGGCTTACTCTGTGTTCAGGGGAAAAAGGTTGCGCGAGATTATAAAGATTGCCTGCGTCGAATACCAGTTGAACCGAAGGGGTAATCGCGATTTTAATCAACTTGGCTATAGCTACCAGTACGCGCGCACGTCACAAGAAAATGATATTCTCTCAACCACTATTTTATCCATCCACCTCACCACATCACTTCCCCAACATAGGGGAAGTGATAACAGGAGACTTATAGTGTCTACGTTGTCTCAACTTTCGCCTCAGCCGTTGTGGGATATTTTCGCAAAAATCTGCTCCATCCCCCATCCGTCTTACCATGAAGAAGCTTTGGCACAACATATTCTTGCTTGGGCACAGAAAAAAAATCTGTATGCCGAGCGTGACCAGGTCGGTAATATCCTGTTGCGTAAACCTGCGACCAAAGGGATGGAAAACCGTAAGCCGGTGGCGCTGCAAGCCCATCTGGATATGGTGCCGCAGAAGAATAATGATACGGTACATGACTTTACCAAAGATCCTATCCAGCCTTATATCGACGGTGAATGGGTTAAAGCCCGTGGCACGACATTAGGTGCGGATAACGGCATTGGTATGGCTTCTGCGCTGGCCGTATTATCTGATGACAGCGTTGAACATGGCCCACTGGAAGTGTTACTGACCATGACCGAAGAAGCGGGAATGGAAGGGGCTTTTGGTCTTCAACCCAACTGGTTTACACGCCGAGATCCTGATCAATACCGACTCTGAGCAAGAAGGTGAAATTTACGTGGGTTGCGCGGGAGGTATTGATTTTATCACTACCTTGCCATTACAGCGTGAAATTTTACCACTGGGTTATCAGACACTAAAACTGACACTTAAAGGCCTGAAAGGCGGTCACTCAGGTGTCGATATTCATCAGGGTTTAGGTAATGCCAACAAGCTGTTGGCGCGTTTTTTGTTTGCCCATACTCAAGAACAGACTTGCGTCTGTTGGCATTGAACGGTGGTACCCTGCGTAATGCGATCCCGCGTGAAGCGTCAGCACTCGTTGCCGTACCTGCCGATAAAGTCGAGATATTACAAACTCTGAGCCAACAGTTTCTGGCTACACTGAAACATGAATTAATGGCGAAAGAGAAGAAACATCACGCTGTTGTTAGAGCCTGCCGTGAGCACCAGCCAGGCGTTAACCAGAGCAAGCCAACAGGCTTTTATCACACTGCTCAACAGCACCCCCAATGGGGTGATCAGGATGAGTGACGCGGTCAGCGGCCCTGGTGGAAACCCCATTGAATCTGGGCGTTGTTACCAGCAATGATCAACAAGCAGAGATAATCTGTCTGATCCGTTCGTTGGTTGACAGCAGTAAAGACTATGTTGTTGAGATGTTGACGGCATTGGGCCAGTTAGCCAACGCTCAGGTAGTGCCAAAAGGGAGATATCCTGGTTGGCAACCTGATCCTCACTCACCCGTCAGGCAGTTGGTGAGCGAAACTTACACAAACATTATTTAACAAAACACCGCACATTATGGTGATCCACGCTGGGTTGGAATGTGGTCTATTCAAAAAGCCTTATCCCGCAATGGATATGGTCTCGATCGGGCCGACCATTGTTGGGCCACATTCACCCGATGAAAAAGTTCATATTCCAGCGTGGGCCAATATTGGCTATTGTTGACCGAACTGCTGAAGAATATCCCCGAACGCACCTGATCCACCTCAATACCCGCGTGGGCCTTAATGATATACCCAAGTTCATGAAGTTGCAGGTAGGCGGCAATCGAGTTAATCCCGATGAGCTTACGCCGGTCAAGTGATTCGGGTGAACGACAACTCTGCCAGGAGCAGAGTTGAACGTTGTTGGCAGCGGCCTGTAAGTCGAGGCTCAGGAAGAGCCAAGTAATGCAGCCAACACCCCTGCAGCTTCATTGACGACGGGGATAGGCCCCACTTACCAATGCAGTAGCAACTGCCGTTCAACCTGAGGATCCGCAGTGTCACATGCAGCCCAACCAATCGCACTCCGCGCCCTTGCCGCCGGTGTTGCCAAACTTGGTAAGCCACGTTGATCAAATCCTGTTTATGCAAGACTGGCCAAACATGCTCTTGTGTGGTTTGCTGGAAATCGTCAAATTTCAATTTCACACCTTGCGGGCAATATGCAGATCCGGTTTCACCTGTTGCAAACGACGTTCCAGTTCCGGATATAACTGTTCTAGGATCAACGCCTCGCACTGTTGCCAATGATGATATCTGTCGCTAATGTCCGCTCTACGCCCACTGATTTACGCAACCGATCTGGGGAAACTGCTCGTTCATCAATGCCCTGACAACGTTCCCAGAGTACCCTGCCAAATTTGCCAAACTGTTTTAACAAAGAAGAGAGATCATACTTCTGTACATCCGCACAAGTGAATTAGCCCCACTTCTTCCAGCCGCTTAGCCGTCACCTTGCCCACACCAGGAATTTTCCCTAGTGGCAATGTCGCAGAAAAGAGGGAATTTGCGTGGGGGTGATCACATATTGGCCATTTGGTTTATCGATTTCTGAGGCGATCTTGGCAAGAAATTTAACCGGTGCAATGCCTGCCGACGCGGTGAGATGCAATTCGGTTTCAATTGCCTGGCGAATTTCAGCGGCAATTAATGTCGCAAGAGCCTTGGCATTGAAGGCTGTCCGTCACATCCAGATAGGCTTCATCCAGAGAGAGTGGCTCGATCAGCGAGCTGTAGCGAGCAAGAATACGGTGAATATTGCACGAGGCTTCTTTATAAGCCGCCATGCGGCCCGGCAATAATGTGAGATGAGGGCAAAGTTTGAGGGCCATGGCACTGGACATTGCGCTGTGGATCCCATAACGACGTGCTGGGTAATTCGCCGTGCTGATCACTCCACGCCGCTCTGCACTGCCGCCAATAGCCAGTGGAATAGTACGTAAAGCAGGATCATCACGCATTTCCACTGCTGCAAAGAAACAGTCCATATCAATATGAATTATTTTTCGCATCACACCCTCCAAAATAACTGTTTAAATATACAGTAATCTATTTCAGGTGCAATATCAGGGTAATGAAAATGGTCTTGATGAGATCACAATAAACGATACTTCTCCAGTTTCTCACGCCGCAATGCTTCTTTAGCCAACGTTTCTTACGTGCATCACAAGGCTCTGGCATTCACATACTTTCTCTATGCCAGTGCAGTGATCCCACCACAACTTCCTTGCAAGACTTTACGCCGCAAAAGATATCCCAATACATGCCGAAGATAACCAATAAAAACAGCACAAATGAAGCAACAAATACCGTTAGCATAATTACCTCACTCACTTTTCTTCAGGTAGGGTTTAAACGCCTCAGAGTAATGTTCGGCAAAACCCTTCTCTGTTTTGACGATCATGAATACTGGGATCCCCTCTCGATTAGCCAGCGCCAACCCTCGTTCAGGGCCCATCACCGTCAACCCTGTGGCAAGACCATCCGCAGTCATGGATAACCGCTGAGGACAGTGACAGAAACCAAATTGTGTGCAATAGGTTTACCGGTAGCAGGATCGATAGTATGAGAGTAGCGGATCCCGTTCTGTTCGAAGTAGTTTCGGTAATCCCCTGAAGTGGCGATCGCCATTGCGCCAGTTCGATCACTAATTGTGCTTGCTGCTCCACTCCTGCCTCTGGTCGTTCAATCGCGATACGCCACTGTTTTTGCTCACCATTATGACCAAGAGTACGCACTTCCCCACCAATATCGACCATATAATTGTTGATCTGTTGCGACTGCAGATAATCGGCAATCACGTCAACACCATAGCCTTTAGCAATAGAAGAAAGATCAACGTACAACTCAGGAATGCTTTCACTAAGGCTTTTCCCTACCACCGATAATTTCCCCACTCCCTGTCCAGCGGCGGCGTTGTTCCAACTCTGCCGTACTGGGGATATTATCTGGCCGCCCTTCAGGGCCAAAACCCCACAGATTGACTAATGGCCCTACAGTGACATCAAGCGCCCCTTCAGTGAGTTGGTTAATACGCAACGCTTCAAAGCACCACGCGAGCAGTAGCAGAAGAGACAGGAAAAGGAGTATTTACCACTCGGCTGGTATTAAAACCGCTTATTTCAAAATCGGGCGGTAAGTCGACATCTGTTTCGTTAACCTGTTCCAACCTTTTGTCGATTGCTGCTCTAAGTGTCTCGGCTGAAGGGCTTTTCGGCGCGGGGAACAAAGCGGATGGAATAGTAGGTCCCCATGGTTTTACCCTCAAGGTTCTGTGCTTTGGTTCACACCCGCTTAATAACCAGGTGGCACAAAGTGCCACCACCATAAAGCAAACTCTCATAGCATAACGGGGAACCACTTGCATTTAACCACCAAAAAACATCAAGCATAATGTTTTCGTCTTCCACACCCAGATCTTTCAGCATTTTGATCACCGCAACGTTCATCATCGGTGGCCCACACATATAAAATTCACCAATCCTCTGGGGCTGGGTGGTTCTTTAAATAATTTTCTAACAGCACGTTTTGAATAAAGCCAGTGTAACCTGCCCAATTATCTTCAGGTTGCGGGTCGGAAAGTGCGATATGCCAGGTAAAGTTTTCGTTTTCGCCTGCAATTGATTGAAATCTTCTTCATAAAAACATTCACGCAGCGAACGAGCACCGTACCAAAAGGTGATCTTACGTTTAGAACTCAAGCGTTTCAGTTGATCGAAAATATGAGAACGCATGGGGGCCATGCCTGCACCACCACCGATAAAGATCATGCTCTGCCTCACTCTGTTTGGCAAAGAATTCACCGAATGGCCCAGAAATAGTACACTATCACCGGCTTTCAATGACCAGATATAAAAGGACATGATACCCGGTGGCACATCTGGATTATTAGGTGGTGGCGTGGCGATACGCCACGTTGAGCAGGTAATGCCTTTTTCATCAGGATAGTTCGCCATCGAATAGGCACGGACTGTCGGCTCGTTCACCACTGAGCGATAACGGAATAATTGAATTTATCCCAGTCACCACGGTACTCCTGTGGAACATCGAAGCTCTCATAACCCACGTCATGTACTGGCGCTTCTATTTGAATAAATCCCCCTGCACGAAAAGGCACATCTTCACCTGCAGGAATTTTCAGCTTCAGTTCTTTAATAAAGGTGGCTTTATTGTCGTTAGAGATCACCTCGCACACCCACTTTTTAACACCAAAAATTCCTCTGGTAGCTCGATTTTGAGGTTTTGCTTCACATTGACCTGACATGCCAAACGGCAACCTTTTTTCTTTGGCTTCACGTTTGCTGATATGGGAAAGCTCGGTTGGCAAAATATCGCCACCGCCTCTTTGATCACCACTCGGCATTGACCACAAGACCCACCACCACCACAGGCTGAGAAACAAAGATCCCTTGGCTAGAGAGCATGTTAAGCCAAATTTTTCCCCTGCAGGAGCCGTAAAGCTTTTATCTTGGGAACCATTGACCTCAACAGCAAATCACCGGTATTTACCAACTTCGATTTTGCAAACAGGATCAATAACGCCAGCACCATGACGATGCAGGTAAACATGACAACACCTAAAATAATTTCATAAATACTTCCCGCCTTTACAACTGAACACCGGAAAATGACATAAATCCTAATGCCATTAATCCAGTGTAAAAAAGGGTGATCCCAAGCCACGCAAACCAGCAGGCACATCGGCAATTTTTTGAGTTTTTCACGGATCCCAGCCAGGGCAACAATCGCCAACATCCAACCCGGGTACCTGAACCGAAACCGTATACTATCGATTCAATAAGTTGTAGTCTCGCTGAACCATAAATGAAACACCCCCAAAAAATAGCGCAGTTAACGGTGATCAGGGGTAAGAAGATCCCCAGCGCGTTATACAGTGCAGGAAAGAAACGGTCGAGGATCATTTCCGGGATCGCACCAAGGCAGCAATCACCCCGATAAAGGTAAAAAAATTAAGAAAACTGAGATCAACACCTGACATCAAGCCCATCACGCAGGATCAGGTTGTACACCAGGTTGTTGACAGGTACGCAATGCCCGCACCAAGGTAACAGCGATTCCCCAACCAAAGGCGGTCGATACTTTCTTCGACACGCCAAAAAGGTACACATACCAAGGAAGAACGCCAATGCCATGTTTCAAACGAACCCCGCACGCACAAACAAGCTAATTAGTGTGCCATTGGCGGTTACTCCTTCTCTATCTCGCGGGTTCAGAGCGCGCAAGCCCCAAAATCAGCAGGCCAATAATAAAAAATGCACTCGGGGCCAGCAGGAATAAGCCATTTGGCTGATACCAGCCGCCATTTTGCAGGTTTTTTTTCAAGCACAGTAATACCAAACAACTTGCCTGAGCCAAACAGCTCCCGTAGGAAACCACCACCACCAGGATCACACCATAGCCCAGTCCGTTGCCAATACCGTCCATAAAGCTTTCAAATTTGGGGGTGATTTCATCGCATATGCCTCAGCTTTGCCCCCTCACAATACAGTTGGTGATGATCAAGCCAACAAATACCGAAAGCTGTTTCGAGATCTCAAAAGCATAGGCACGCAGTAATTGATTCAACCACAATCACTAACGAAGCAATAATCGCCATCTGTACAATGATCCTGACGCTGTTAGGGATATGATGGCGGATCAATGAAATAAAGAAGCTGGAAAAAGGCAGTAACCAATGTCACCGCAATGGTCATCACAACCGCCCTTTCCAGTTTGTAGTGACTGCCAGTGCAGAACACACTCCCAGCACTTGCAGGGCTATCGGGTTGTTGTCAAAAAACGGCCCAAATAAAACCGCTTAACTTCTTTCGAATCAGCCATTTTTTTAAACTCCTTCACGAACTTTTTGCAGGAAGGGGCCAAAACCGTACTCACCCAGCCAAAAATTAAAGGTATTTTGTACCCCGTTAGAGGTGAGCGTCGCACCAGATAAACCATCGACCCCATGGATATCTCCCGGTTGTGCACCACCTTTTACGATACGGATCGCTGGATTGCCCTGATCATCGAAAAAATTGTTTGCCAATCCCTTGTGCACGCCAGTTAGCATTCTGTATTTCCCCCCCCTAACCCAGGTGTTTCCCCGTGAGCATAAAAACTTAACCCTCTCACCGTATTACCATCGGCATCCAAAGCGACAAAAGCGTACATCATTTACCATAACCCTGTTCCGTAGACCGGTAAAACAATGTTACTGACCTGGCCACTTTCGTCACGCAACAGATAGATTTCAGCCTGATTACTGCGACGCCGGATCCCGCCAAGTCCTGTGCTGCTGTCGTGCTACCCCTGTTTTCATCACTGCGTAAGCCGCAGCCAGATCAAACTCTGTCGTACCACCGGGTACAAAAATCACCACTATTGGATCCAGCAAACGGGGTTTAATACGCTGGGCAAACAGCGTCTGCACTTGCTCCCCAGTCATTCCCGCGTCAACAGACCGACCACATCAAGGATGTTTCGCTGTTTATCCAGTAACCGTTTTTCTTGCTGTTTCGCTTTCAACCCTACGCTGAACCAGCCACCACCACTGAACACACCAAACACAGTAGCAGAACACTAAGAGTGTTTTGCCAATACTGTCATTTTTAGTTTCATTTGCCCCGGGCTTTCCTCCCCTTAATAATTGGCCTGCACCACCACATAATCGAACAAAGGTGCAAACAGGTTAGCGAACAGGATCGCCAGCATCATCCCTTCTGGGTAAGCGGATTTTTAAATACCCGGATCAATACGCACATTGCACCAATCAGGATCCCGTACCACCATTTCCCCCGGTTGGTAAACGCAGCAGATACGGGATCTGTGGGGCCATAAAGATCATGCCGAAAGCAAAACCACCTAACACCAGATGCCAATCCCAAAAGGCATGGCAAATAACGGATTGGTTGCAGAGCCAATCAGATTAAACAGATAGGCATAGCGATCATGCCGATCATCACACCACAACAATACGCCAGGAAGCTCCCCGGCCAAACAGAATAATGGCTCCACCAAATCAAGATCATGGCAGTGGACACTTCACCTATTGAACCAGGAATTACCGATGAAGGCATCCATCCAACTGATGGATTGCCCTGTCACAACGTTGGTTAAACTATTTGGCCACTGTGCTCCACGCGCCAAAAGGGGGTTTTGCACCGGAAAACCATCAGCAGAGGTCCCCCACCAAAATCGCCCGAAATTTGTGGGGGATAAGCGAAAACAGAAAAGCACGCCCAGCCAGTGCTGGGTTAAGAAAATTACGCCCAGTTCCACCAAAGATCTCTTTGGAAACCACAACACCAAAGTTGATCCCCAAGGCTGCCTGCCAGAGTGGTAAAGTAGGAGGGACAATCAAGGCAAAGAGGACCGAGGTAACAAAGAAGCCTTCATTAATCTCGTGTTTGCGTACCACGGCAAACAGCACCTCCCAAAACCACCCACCAAAAAAACCACAGCGTAGATCGGCAAAAAGTAGGTTGCACCAAGCGCCATTTTGCTTAGCCAACCCGCATCAACACTCAGCGATGCCCCAGCCACTGTGCTAAACGATAGTGCCAATCACTCGCCAACACCTGTTGCAGCTGTTCACCGCTGTACAAATGATGTAACGCAGGAATAGCCTGTTGCCCAACGTTGTACATGCCCCAGAATAGCGTCGGGAATACCGCCAACCACACCAGGATCATCATGCGTTTGAGATCTATCGCATCACGTACGTGTGAAGCACCATGGGTAACAGTACCTGGCGTATAAAATATCGTCGTTGTAGCCTCAAACAACGGGTACCACTTTTCCAGCTTGCCACCCGCGATAAAATGAGGCTCAATTTTGTCAAAAAAACCTTTCAGGCCCATTGGTTATCCTCCTGCTCAATCTTGGTCAGTACATCACGTAGCACTGGGCCATATTCATATTTGCCAGGGCAGACGAAGGTACACAACGCAAGATCTTCTTCATCAAGTTCCAGACAGCCCAAGGCTTGCGCGCTATCAGTATCCCCCGCCAGTAAATCACGTAATAAGTGAGTGGGTAAAATATCCAGAGGCATCACTCGTTCATAATTACCAATCGGCACCATCGAACGCTCACCACCATTAGTGGTAGTAGAGAAAGCAAAAGTTACTTTTCAGGAAATGGCCAGTGTGTTCGGGTAATAGAAAACTTATCCGGTGAGGGTGCAATCCAACCAAAGCTCTTTTTCTCGCCCCTCTTGCAGTACCGACACCTGGTATGGAAACGGCCAAGCCAGGCTAATGGGCCAATCCATGGCTACCACTGAGCACTGAACCAGAATAACACGGTTCTCACCGGCTTTGAGACGCCCAGCGGTAATTGTTCAAGGCTTACGCCAAGGCGGGTCTTTAATAATACTGGCTGTTCTACCTGTGGCCCGGCCAAGGCAACAACACGGTCTGTATCTAGCTTGCCAGTGGTGAAGAGTGTGCCAATGGCGATCACATCTTGATAACCGATATGCCAGACGGTTTTCGTCAAACTAACAGGTTCAAGGAAATGAATATGTGTCCCCACCAATCCGGCAGGATGTGGGCCGACAAATTCATTATAACTGACCCTGGCTTCATCTTTCACAGGGACAGATGAGTACCAACTGCATGACAAACATGCACTTTCCCTTCAGTTAGCCGCGCGAGAGTACCGTCAGCCCTGCATTAAACGCATCCTGTTGTTCTGCAATGATCACCAGCGGATCGGCAGCCAATGGTTGAGTATCAATAACACTGACGAAAATAGCGCGGGGGGAGGTGCCTGGACGGGGAGTCTTGCTAAACGGACGAGTACGTAATGCCGTCCATAACCCACTGGCAAGTAAATTACTTTCCACTTGTTCAGATTGCAATGTAGCGAGATCACACGCGGGTAGTGAGCAAACACCAACTGATCATCACGTTATTTTCCAGCTCGATCACCACAGATTGCAAAAAGACGACGTTCGCCGCGATTGATAGCCACATCTGCCCACTGGCAGGTGCCGTGAAGAGAACGCCAGGGTTCTTTTTATCTTCAAACAACGTTTGGCCTTTCTTAACCCGCTCACCGACCTGACCAACATGCCAGGACGCATTCCTACATACTCTTGACCGAGAAAGAGCCACCTGAGTGATAAACGGGCCCTGGTTGAATGACCGATGCTGAAACGCAGATATCGGCAGATCTACCCCTTTTCTGATTCTAATCATAGGATTTATACGATTTTTTTAAGTTTTAACATGTCTGACCGACCTAGAGGGGCAGGAAAGACCATGAGGATGATGAAGTTTCTCCAACCTCAGGATGCACACGACAATATCATGCTCAGCATGCCCATTTCATGCAGCCCCACAAAAACGCTGGCGTCCGTTGCTTTCAACCACTTTTTATCCTAATTACTGTCCTTTTTACTCCGTATCTTCACACACTGTCTTTCCAACGTTTTTTGCTACAATACTAACATTATCAGCACTATTTTGCTGTCTAATCCCGTGACTCATGTCCCTGCAAATACAATTAAATGTCTGCTATATTGCAGCACTACTCGTTAAAAATAGGCAGTACATTCATTTTTATCGAGCATTGCGCTTTTTTTTACAATTTTTGTATTGCTAAAAATAGGCGCGCTGGTAACCTTGCCGAGTTTATATCCAAAAGACAGGAATAATAATAATGAGCAGAAACGCGCTGTTATTTGCGATGCTATTTTCTATGCCCATGATCACTGCCTGTAGTGCCAGCGAACAAGTCGCAGAAACACCGATTGTTTGCCAACAACTTCTCGGCTCACCGGTCTATATTCAGATTTTTAAAAAAGAACGTAAGTTAGAGCTTTATGCAAAGATGGGGGAAAGAATTCGTCTGGGAATACCTTCCCTATCTGCAATTTTTCTGGAGGCCTTGCCCAAAACGCCGCGAAGGTGATTTTAAAAGCCCAGAAGGTTTTATAGTGTCGATGTCCGCCAACTTAAACCCGATAGTCGCTATTACCGAGCCATCAATATTTGGGTTTTCCCCCCAAAAAGTACGATCAAGCAACAGGGATACTCCGGCGCTTACCTGATGATCCATGTGAATGCAAGTCAGTCGGTTGTTTTGCCATGACTAACACCTATATGGACGAAATTTATCGTTATGTAGAAGCCGCCTTTGCCGGTGGGCAACCCAAGGTAGAATCAGTATTTTCCTTTCGCCTGACAGAACAAAATTTGCAACGCCATCGTAATTCTGACTATGCCAAATTTGGCGTGAGCTGAAACCCGGTTACGACTACTTTGTAAAGCACCGTCACACCGATAGTCAGCGGAGAAAACGGTCAAAATGTGTTGACTAAACCTATTTATAGCACTCTGAACCCCCGGGCAATAACGCATCAACATTTAGATCGAAACCTTTAAAAAA
>JAMZAV010011439.1:0-20490 GCA_024449915.1 Sweltsa coloradensis | reverse complement strand
CGGCATGTTTACGATAATATGATAACGATCCTTCCCAAAACAAACAAAAAACGAAATTTTATGTTAGGATGTTTTCGATATCGAAATTTGACAATAAAAAATGATGGCTGGCTGTGTCGGAGTCGTTGTGTTGTTTGTGTTCGGTATTGACGCAGCGCGCTAGGCTCCCGGGAGGCCCACGGTGTGGCCTAGAGTGGAGTCAACTCACCCCCCGGGGTTAGTGATTTATGATCCGGCTTGATCCGAAGAGAGGGAAGTGCACCGCCAGTTAGCAGGCAAAGAAACAAGCATTGATGCACATGTCTTGTCAAAAGTCGTATGTACAAAACTTTTATATGTGGTGTATTGAAATTCAAGGGTGCAGGAAAATGAAATTACAATAAAAATATAATCTATATACTCAATTTATTTTAGTCAGGAATTCTGGCTGAAATATCGCAATTGTGTACAAGGCATTCCAAAAGCAAACCTTTTAACATGTTTTATTCTGTTAAATATTATTTTCTTTCTGGATATAATTTGTTAAAATATTTTCTTGGAGTGCCTTGTAAAAATGTGTATTATACATTTTAAAAATGGAGATTGCACATCAGTGGTGTAGTGGTGCGTATACGGGCGTATACGCCGTATACGCACTGCTCGCGCTAGAAAATGTTCGTATACACACTGCTTTTGCTTGTGATACGAGTGATACGCAATGATACGGTCGTAACCATTTTTTAAAATCTTTTAAAAGATCTAATTATTATTCGCGTAAGCTAACTATATATTATTGTGTCATTCTTTCCCTCTTCACATTTCCTCGATTAGTCTGACCGTCTGACGCCGAAAGAAACACATGTCAAGGAATGACTGAAAATTGACAAATCCTTTTTACAAAAACACAATCATATTTGGGCTCAAGGCACCGAATTGGCTTTATTTTATTCCTCCGCCTACTTTCAGGGGAACTGGGAAGGGATGCGTTTTCTGCAGACTGTTGGTTTCTAAGTGGTTTTCATCGAGTGCAAGTGTGTGTTATAGGCTTATTATGATTCGTTTCGTAAAATAATAAAACTTGTTTTGCAAAACAAAAGATTATTGAATTTATATAGATTGTTTTAGCCACTATTACGCGTTTTAATAGCCCGAGAGATCATCTTGCTGTATAACATCGTTAACAGAGTCCGAGTGCAGGAAGCAGTTTTAGTTTTTGAGCTATTAATTTATTTCAAAACTGTCTCTAATATTGTGCGTAACATACTTTTATACATGGTTTAGTTGTGGGCCATCAGATTAAAGTTTTACGCCTAAAATTAAGTAAGTGTATATCCATCACAAACAAAACGGCAATCCCTTGAGTTGCCATTTTTCAGTTAAAACATGACGAAATTAACTATAGAATGTTGAATTTTTTTTTCGCCTTCGGCGAAAATGCCTCCGGCGGCTGGGGCTTCGCCCCAGACCCCAGCTACGTCCGCCATATACGTATACGTACTGGTAAAATTGGCACTACACCACTGTTGCACATACATAATTACAAAACTGTGTGTCCAGTTTTTAAATGACCATACTCTACTTTTGTAAGCAAATTATGTATCATAAGGAAGAACCACATTCAATCTTCATCAACCAAATGATTTACGTGTATGTCTTGGACAATTCTGTTCACTATGTAATAACTATATTATTTCTCAACTGTGCGAGTTGATGATTTTTGACTGATCTCTATTTGATGACGTGCTGTGACAATCATATGATGTTATCAATCAGTTTGATGTAAGATCGAGTATAGTTAAATAACCTCGAAATTCAAGACTAAAGTCGAGTAGCCCCTTTGGATATAAATGAATCAACACATCATTGATGGCAATTAAATTTATAAAGTTAATGCCGAATATTTGTTAAACTGCTGTGTATTTTAAGTAAATGTAGCTTTTTAAAGTTGTGGAATGTTTCAAGACTAAATGACAACTATGACCTGACAACATTGTCTAAAATGCTTAGTTTTGAACTATAGTGTAAAATTAATTCAATATAAATAATCCAAAATGAAATAAGTAACGGTTTTATGCAGTAAAATAGCCTGGAAACGTGAAGGGGTTCTTATCAGATAACTAACAACCAGCTGATGTTTTTATTGTTGCATCTATTATAATAATTACTGAGGAGCATAAAATTGAAGAATATTCATATCCTGTTATAGTTGCTAGTGATGAAAATCGAGCCCACAAACTCTCAACTTTCTTCCAACATAAAATTAAAATATGGTAAAATTTTAAACTTTCAATTTGGTCATCAAGGTTGAATTAATATCAACTGAATTAAAATGTATGTAATCAAATTATATATATATACTATGGAAAATAAAATAAAATAGATCTGGAAAACCTTAGTTTTAAGCGAAAAAATAGCGCTTTGTAGTGTCTATTAATTAAACAATACGCTATTTTC
Source organism: Sweltsa coloradensis (assembly GCA_024449915.1). NCBI lineage: Eukaryota > Metazoa > Arthropoda > Insecta > Plecoptera > Chloroperlidae > Sweltsa > Sweltsa coloradensis. The sequence goes on along the minus strand of JAMZAV010011439.1, from coordinate 18,057 downwards.
ACGTGTAGTTGTCAGTGTCAGAAGCCTCTCGCAGATAGTTTTAAGTTTGTAAGAAGTTCGTGAAAGAATGATCATGTATTTATCCGGTTTGAACTTTCTTCAGAAAACCTTCAATCATTCAATGCTTAATTTATATTTGAATGTACTAATTGTAAAATTAACAAACAAAAAAATAATAAATTTAAACCTAACTGATGCACTTTTGTTCTTCGTTGTGGACTTGGCTAACCTAACAGCTCTACCACAATCATAAACACGTTGCGAGTTTTCTGCTTCATGGTGGGCTTTACCACGCGAGGACGGTAACTATAATAGATAGGCCTGCCTGGAAACTGGAAACCTTCTTCCTGCCAACCAACCCACGCACACAGACACGACTCCGTTCATTCAGTAATAGGCAAGCCATTGGGACCTGATAAATTTTAGATTCAAAGTCTCAATACTGTATTTCCGATTTATTTGAATTTTAGTGAACTGAGAGTATAAAATGTGCACAAGACAATATGCTTCATTATCTAAAAATAAATGCACAACATTCAATACTATTCGCATTAGCCATCAAGTTGATTTAGTTGTAACAAGATAGAGGAACACTGCACGTATCGAAAACACAAGTGTTTAATCCATTGGAAAGCTAGGGCATTCATAGAATAAGGCTTTCGATAAGTTCAGAAATTGATTAATTTCGCACCACCTCGCATCAAACACGGTTGAGTACAACTACAATAACTGCCAAATTGACAATCAAAATTTCAGTAAAATAAATAAGAATAACTTTAAATTAATCAATTAAAAATAATATGTAGGCCTAAAGGCATAATATATATTTAAATGAAGGCTTTCACGGTTGTTTTATGTGTTCATTATAGCTTTCGGTTATCCGTGTATAGTAGTTATAAATAAATAAATCCGTATTTAGAGTCTACCCACTCAGTCACACAACTGATTTTTAGTGGGGGACAGTAAACCAAATTGACCAAGCCAACCCTGCAGGCCCCGACGCAATCGACGAGTGAACGATAACCAACCAAAGATATCGATATTATTAATATGAAATATAGCAGTCAGTGGTATGGGCAGTGCGAATACCAGCGGATCAACGCCAGAATCAACAAGGCGGATTCAGAATAACTTTAAATTTATTATGTGCCTCGTTGCTAGGACGGCTCCAGAGTCACCGTTTACCTAAGACAAGAACTGATGAACTTAAGTCCAAATCAGAAGTTAAGAAACTTCTGACTTGAGTGGAAATCGAACCCTGGACCTTCTGCATTGGAAGCCGGTAGGATAGCCACAAGACCAACGAGCCACACTTTTCAACAACATTTCAACAACGTTTCGTGCTAATTACATAGCGTTTTTTCAAGTCAAATATACATTTTGAAAACAAAACTAATAACAAAAGAAAACCAAAATAATCTGCTTTCCAAGGTGTAACAAAAACATGGGCTTAACAGTTAAAACTGGTTGGAAACCTCTTTTAAAGTATTGTAATGTTACTCCACCCTTACTACCGATTAGTACGGATATTACATCACAAAATGTTAGTGATATACCAGTAGCTAGTAATGTTGGCCCTATAACTAGGAGCCAGACCAGACCATCAGGACGGGTAATGTTGGCTCGGGCGCTAAGCGCTCGACTCTGATTCGGGAGGTCCCGGGTTCGAATCCCGACGAGACCGGCAATCCTGACTGAAGGTTTTTTCAAGGGATTGAGTCCTCTTACACAGCCCACGGACATCCCTTCACAATTTCCTATCCGCACATACCTAGTTCACCTGAAGAGGGGCTAATTGCAGCCTATAACAGGTTTCCCACGATAAAAATTAAAATTTTTAGAGCTCTTGTAGACTTAAACGGTACGTCTATTACTAACAACGCTAATTTAGAGACCGTTTGCACTGGTCCTACTACTAGAAGTCATACATCAAAGTGAAGGTTGAGAAACAGCAATAGTACCTAATTTGATTTCATTGTTTTAACTGTTAAGCCCATGTTTTTGTTACACCTTGGAAAGTAGATTGTTTTGGTTTTCTTATGCTATTTGTTTATTAGAATAAACTTTTTAACTTTTGAACTTGAAGGGAATGTCTATAGAGGTTGTTTATGAGGAGTCAATCCCTTGCATTCGACTGAGGAAAACCTTGGAAAAACCTCCGGTCAGGATTGTCGGTGCGACGGGACTCGAGTCCGTGACTTCCAGAACAAGTCAAGCCTTCAAAGTAAAGATTTGCAAAGATTTTACGCCTTCGATTAGTACTCCTTACAGCTGTTGACAAACTAAAATTTTGTTTTATCGAAAAAAAATCTTTTTGGTTTTATGAATTTGCTTTGGATCAATCAACAACACAGAACACACACATTTTTAAAAACATTTCTCACATTTAAATTACACCTTGCTTTGGGAGAACTTTCATCCTATATTCGATTGGCAAAATGCGAGTCTGTAAGGAATGTTGTCGGCACGCAACACAACTGATATTATAATGAGAAGCTCCCACCACACAGATAATTCCACCTCCTGTTGTCCTATTGTCACGGACCTGCCATGATCACTGTTGGCCCTTGACCCCAATTTGACTCTTCTAACCCCACCAAGACAGGGGAGTGGGGGTTGGGGGGGGATGGGATGGGGGGAGGGGGGGGGGGTGACAGGATAATACATACTCAAACTGAAAAGCGGGTCCGATTTCGGCCAAGTTCGAGTTCGTTGACAGTGTTGATGGATACCAACCCTTCCCCAATTGACCCCCCCAGCCCCTTCCCCCCCCTCGGCAGCCCCATCGTCCCTCATTACTCAAGCCCTCACTTACACATAATCAAGATGGGAACGAACATCTTATGCAACAAAGGAATTCTTTTGTATGTAACCGCGACAGGCAGTAGGGCGATGTAAATGCCACTTCTGCATATTGTTCAAGTCTGATTGGCTTGACAGGTGTATGTGTAGATTTTTCGGTTCAAGAGGCCCGGGGGATGTATGTGAGAGGGTAGCAGGAACATCGTTACTCGTAAGTCGTACGTGATCGATAAGGTAGGAAACGTATGTCTATATTGATCACTGAGTCATGGCTGATGGTATTTAGATAATGAAGATGATTGATAGGAGTCAAAGGATGGCTTGGGATCTGCAGATTCCATGCATTTCTAGGCATATGAGCTCACTCACCCACAGTATACTCGGACACTGGGGCCAATGTACTAACACAATAAGACCTGATTTGTATACAAGATGTCGTTTTTTTTCGTTTAGTACTATTAACTAACATACACAACTTAACCTATTTTATTCCTCGAGCAATTATATTTACAAAAATCTTACATTCAAATTGAGCATTTATCAACATTTTGCTCTAAAGGTATAAACAGTTGTCTCGCTAAATGCCCTGGACCAAATGTTGCGCTATTATTGGTGCGCGTGCACACTCAAAGCAAGCGCATTTAGAGTTCTAAATCTTTAAAGTTGTAATAATCAATCGAAATTTAAACATCAAATTCCTAAATATGAATAAGGGCAACTTTCACGCCCTAAAATGATATTGGCAGCAAGATATTAAAATCTGTTTGTTTTAGAGTAAGATATAGCATATTATATTAAAGTAATCAATATTTAAAGTTTTCACAAGTGTGACTCAAAGTGACAGAATAAACTAATACATTTTGAAAAAGCATTCCAGCGTCTTTTAAATTATAATTTAATTATTCGGTATAAAATCGTTTATACATGGCTCTGTTTTGAAATTGTCCATGTTTTATACTTGCAGTGGTTCGCTGTCAAAACCCACCCCCTCAGTCAGTCTGCGTACAATGATAGACAGTTCACGTTGCTATCTTCCAGTACAGTAAGTGAGCTAAGTGCTAAAGAGTACAGAGATGGTCGATTACAATCCACCAATATTTGCCAACACATGTCAAGCCCTTCAGAGGCGCTCAAGAGGAGTATCAACATGGAAGCCCGGGGGTTATCAGCCCCTGTCTGTCCGGGCGCTGACGAGCACATATGCCACGTCAAACAACCTGTTGACACACGCATTAAAACACAGACTTTGGCCTTTTTATGGAGCTGTCAATGTCAAGCTGTCAAAATATATCAATTGGGGAAAGAAGCAGATTTGGCTTGTAATGCTTCCCATTTTGATCAACGCACTACACTGTAAAAAAAAACGACCGTTTTTTAATGGTAATGTATATGGCAGGCCCAGTTCCCACAAAAAGTAATCATTAATTTAGCAAACATAGCAAGGTTAAGCAAATGTATCCTTGAAAGGCATATAATAAACCCTACGTCCGGGAAAAAATGCCGATACATTGTAGACTTTTAACCCCATCGAAAATTTAGGGTAAAAATTACTGATTGTGTTCACCTTAAATAAAACCTACATTGCACACTTAAACAAACTATGTCATGTACGTAAAAATTTAGTAGTGCGTCTATCTTAATTTCCCCGTACATTGCTGATTAAAATTACTTCCGATGTAGGGTAAAATTCAGCCATATGTTTGCCTTACTTTTCAAATACATTGTCACTTAAAATTACCCTTGTGTAGTGTAATATTTGGCATTATTTGTAATTTTATTTAATCATACACTGTAGGCTTAAAAATAACATCCATGTATGGCAAAATTTGGGCTCATGTTTATTTAAAGTTTAGGATACGTTGTAGACCTACAATAATCTCTCGAGTCGGGTAATATTTGGCACTACGTATAATTTAATTTGTTACTACATTGTAAACTTAAAATAACCTCAATGTATGGCAAAATTTTTGCCCTTTGTTTGATTAAAGTTTTGAATACGTTGTAACGGTCAGCAAAAATTTCGACCCGTACGAATATTATTTTAGTATTTGTCAGGCTGAAATTACTCCTCCTGTAGTGGGATTAATGGGACATTCCAATTATTTAATTTATCAATTTAACTATGATGACGCACGTTCCTGTAAGTAAGACACACATCATTTAATGCCCAGTAGAAAGATTAACATAACATATAAATTTCATGGTGTTAAAATCTCGGGACGCAGCGAGGCTCGAACCTGGTACACCTGGAGAAAGAGTATACACTGTCCTAGTCGATAAACCCAATACACCAAGACACCGTATAGCCCAGGAGTGGAAGACTTTTACCCGGACAAAATTCCGAACAAGCTGAAAATTTGCACACAGGCTCAGATTAGCCTAGTAAGCAATAGTTGAAAAGTCCCCTAAGCTCCGCCGCGTGCGTCTTGAGATATAGTGGCAAAAGGGCGTAAGTGCCAAAAATATTTTATTTTCAATTTCAACCATTTTTTTACACTAGTATGTACAAATTATTAAATATTTCTACGTCAGTAAAGTTAAAATCAGTCATAAGCTTCGACCCGTGCGTGGTAAAAGGGCGTAAGTGCCAAAAGTATGATATTTTCAATATCAATACATTTTGGCATACGTATGTGCAACTGCAAATAACAACAACAACAACAACAAGCTGAAAATGTGCACACTAGCTCAAAATAGCCTTCTTAGCAATAATTGAAAAGTCCCCTAAGCTCCGCCGCGTGCGTCTTGAGATATAATGGCAAAAGGGCGTAAGTGCCAAAAATGTTTTCTTTTCAATTTCAACCATTTTTTTACACTAATATGTACAAATTATTAAATATTTCTACGTCAGTAAAGTTAAAATCAGTCATAAGCTTCGACCCGTACGTGGCAAAAGGGCGTAAGTGCCAAAAGTATGATATTTTCAATTTCAATACATTTTGACATGTGCAAATTATTATGTATTCATACGACGGAAACGTGAAATTGTTCCCTTTTCTTCGACCAGTGTGTCTTGACACATGGTGGCATAAGGGCGTAAGTGACAAAGATATGTTATTTTCAGTTTCAACAAACACTTATTGACATTCGTATACAAAGACAAAAGTAAACATCTTCCCCGAACTTCGTTGCTGGCGTCTTGTTAAATGGTGGCAAAAGGGCGTAACTGACATCATAATTCTATATTATAAGTTATATAAAATGGGCTTTTGACATTCAACTACGTTTATTGTAACATATGAATACCAAACAATGGACACTCAATTGAAAATCCATGCATGCTGACTGACTTGCTATGGCCAGCTTGTTTGTAAAGAATCATTACAAAATTTTTGTAAGTAGCAGACTGGACATTACCAAACCTACCAAACCTATAAAATAATTTTCTCCAGCATTCTCAAGCGGCTTGCATAGACGGATTTTGAAAGGGATTCGAGCACGAGCTGTGGACAACCTATCTTGGGCTTGACTATAGTATCACATCACGATAGATAGAGAGCATGAGCAAAGATAGAATAAAACAAAATTTCAATACCGATTGATTTTTTAAATGTCCGAGTGGGAAATGAACGCGTACATAGAGGACTGATTTGCATTTTGTGCCCGACTGGCATTGAACGCTACAAACTATGATACATCCCCTATGTTTGCCATCAAGCTTAGAGGGGATGGAAGGGTAGATTATTAAATGTGCTGGTGGACTGGCAGCATATCAAATCTAAAGCTCACAGTACGCAGTTGCAAATGAAGCGCTATGCTCAATGAAGTAAAACGGAATGTACCACAGCAAAATCTATTGTGATAAAACGGTAGAAAAACATAAGCCAACTTATATCTAAAAACTTCTGCATATATTTCATTTACTAATTTATTTTGGTAACTGCAGCTTAGAAATTCCTCCCAGCTTGGAACAAGAAGGTCTCCTGTGTCCGTCAAAACACAACTAAAACACATGAGCCGCATTTATTCACAATCACAACATGAAACATGTATTTAGTATAGACTTCCTAGTATGGAAAAAAGGGACGAGGTGGTGGCATCATACACTACATGCAAAGTTTGACCACTTTACAGAAAAATATATGTTTTGCATGGTAGTTTAATGTATATGGGAGATTGAGCCCGCAACTCTGTGCCCAATAATAATATGTGATTTTGTCGTAGTTTAACAAAGAAGACTACTTTCGAACAGTGAAAGTCGTCTTTGGCCAAAAGCGTCCTTCAGATCACCATTATCCAAATAATGCTATAAATAGTGTTGATGTTGCAGAAAAACTTCAATGCGAGTGATGAGCATGTTATGCTTTTTGTCAATGAAAAAAATAAGGGACATGTACTCTATCTTTTACGCTTCACTATCGCTTTCATAGTATTACTTTTTAAGTACGACCAGGGTAACTGGACACCAAATTAATGTCAGTAAGTGCCATGTTTGGGATTTATCTTGAGGATGATGACCTTCAAGTCTTCAATATGTTGCCGGCTGATAATTGGCAAACGTACAAGCAAATATTTTAAAATCATATGACGAATTATTTAGTTTTGTTACACGCCATTTTGCCACTATATTACATCAAGAGTCACAGCTCATGATCTGCAGTGAGTGACACTACAGACAGCCAAGCCCCAAAGCTAGGTTGTTTCCCCAGCTCCTGCTCGAATCCCTTTCAAAATCTGTTTTATATTTTTAACATGAGATGAGTTTTCACGCTTTGAATATGTTAAAAATTTTCCCGGTCAAAAACACACCCGATCTTCGACCTAACTATGTCTATGCATGCCGTTTGAGAATGTTGGGTCAAAATTTTATTTAAATTTGGTTATGTCTAAATCGCTACTTTACAACGATTTTGTAATGGTTCTTTACATACAAACTGGCCATAGCAAAGTCAGTAAGCATGCACGGATTATACATTGAGTGTCCATTGTATGGTATGCATATGTTACAATAAACGTAGTTGAATGTCAAAAGCCATTTTTATATTAAATACTGAATTATGATGTCAGTTACGCCCTTTTGCCACCAATTATCAAGACGCCAGCAACGAAGCTCGGGGGGAAGATGTTTACTTTTATCTCGTACGAAACTTAAATAATTTGCATATATATGATGTCAATAAGTTTTTTGAAACTGAAAATAACATATCTTTGTCACTAACGCCCTTATGCCACCATGTGTCAAGACACACTGGTCGAAAGAAAAGTGATCAATTTCACGTTTCCGTCGTATGAAAAACATAATAATTTGCAGGGTTTCAACATGCGTATGTTAAAATGTATTGAAATTATTGAAAAAATCATATTTTGGCACTTACGCCCTTTTTCCACGCATGGGTCGAAGCTTATGACTGATTTTCAACTTTACTTTCGTAGAAATATTTTTAATAATTTGTAGATATTAGTGCAAAAAAAATGGTTGTGAAATTAAAAATAACAAATTTTTGGCACTTACGCCCTTTTTTCACTATATCCAAGACGCACGCGGCGGAGCTTAGGGGACTTTTCAACTATTGTTTAGAATGATGAACGAACATGTGTGCAAATTTTCAGCTTGTTCGGAATTTTGTCCGGGTACACCATACAAAATTTCTTCCACTCCGGGCTAGTATACCTGCAGCGCGTCTGTAGTGAATCATGTTGGGAGATGTAGGGGTTTGGGCCCATTATGTTTGTTTGTTTCTGTTTCTTCTAGCGGTGGTGAGAAACCCTTCCGTGACTAGTTATGTTAAATAAATGTTTTTGAAATGAGAAATTCAATACAAAAAAATGTTTTTCGGGATTCCTTTGGGCCATATTATATAACAATATAATAAATTTATATTATTTATTAATGTACTCCCCGGGCTCGTCCTTTTTGGAAATCCGCCATGCATGGTGATATAAAATAGTAATCTACTCTTCTTCTGTGTCTAATAACCGTCCTTTTAAACGTTGTTAACTGGTCACTAGTAAGGGAATATTATGAAAATATGATAACATTAGTACTTTGACGACCTGGAAACCATATTGGGCGATTGTAAGAATTTTATAGGGATAATTGTTTCGGTCTGCCAAGTGACATTTATCTACCCTTCAGGGTTCGAATTCTTGTCCTTTTAAAGTCTGCTAACTGTCCATTTTTAAGTGAATATTACTCCAATAGAAGTACATTTAAAGACCTTAAAAGTTGAATATTAGAACCATACCGATCGATTGATGATTCACTGTTTAAGGAATAATTGGTTCGGCCCGCATTTTATTTCAACCTGCAATTTATATTTGTCTTCTACTGAAAGAATTATTTTCTTCTCCTAGTAGATTAATTTTATTCCTCCACTGGTTTAATATTATCTTTATTTGCATTCATTAAATTACTTTTGACAAATTTCGAACTCTACTGGCAATTTTTTTTTTTACTTTTTATGCGTCTATTATTTAGGCTCTCGAGGTGTGTATTTATCCGATTCTTGTCGAATATCTCCACTTAGAGGTCGATAAATATACCTCCACGAGAAGAATTTTTTTCTTGTTATGAAGTTCTTGGTTGATATTGGTTGAATATTATACATTATTAGGAAATTCGCCTGTCTGAAGAGCCCCCCCCCCCACACATTGTATTATTTTGATTCAGTCGTAAGGTTTGTTTTCCCGTAACAGAATTTACTAAATCAATTAGTAAGAATGAATTCACAATATATTTAAAAATTAATATATGCTGTAAGAAATATTGATGAAGACAAGATGGGCATATGACTGAGTAACCTTCGAAATCTCGGGAGTTTTGAAACTTAGACCTATAATCCTTTACCATGTTCTCAGCACTCACATAACCTTTACTTAAGACGACGGTTCAGTGCAAAAAAAATTATGGAATTAGAACAATTTAATTTCAATTGGTGATTGTCATGACAGTCGTTTTGTTTCCTGACAGTATAGAGTTGCGTATAGGGCGTGAATTCGGCCCTTCCAATTATACATTATTTGTGTATGTTTGTCATGTATTAGTATTATACCAGGGAAACGCCAAAGTCGTCGTTAGACGAGTGAGCGAGCCATGTGTTGTGTACCCGGGAACATTCCCTTTCCACCCCCTCCAAAGGGCTAGATCTAGCCAGAGTCTCTCCTCTCTAGCCTACTAGAGTGGCGCATTATGGCCTTACAGCAGTTAACGTGCCCTTATACCAACTAAACTCAAAACCCTATATCATTTATACTTTAAAGTTTATATATCAACAAACTTAAAAGCAAAGGTTCTCGAGTACTCAACACAATGGCTCGCTTACTCGTTTAACTACTTTGGCGTTTTCCTATTCTTTTTAGCTGGGTGCCTTTATACTCGAAATGTGGGAGTCCAGGGTTCAAACCCCGGTCGGGATAGGTTTAGTAATTTCTGGATTGTATGTATTGTTGTAGGATAGAACATATTTTTTGGAATGCATACAATTCTATGGAAAACAAAGGCAGTAGGAAATACGAGTAAAGAATGCAAGGTTTACTCAATCTCACAGCGGAATTTTGGAAAACCTTGAGCGTGGAGATTCGTTATACCTTGGTCACATGCATGCACTCACCACCTGACATTCGATCAAAACATGATTGGTTCATGAACAACAGCAATTGTCGTTCAATTAAATGTGACATTCTCAGCCTATTTTCAATTTATTGTTTCTTGTCGTGTAAGTTTAAATCGTAACAGATTTTTCTGAAAATGTTTACAACACCCACAACACTTGTAGTGTCACGCATCTACGTGCCTAATTAATCATCAATCAATTAACCAATCACCACTATAAAAATGTTTCTTTAAAATTTCAGTGCAATCTAGTCAGCGGTTCAGCCGTTTCTGAACTCACTCACTCACTCACTCACTCACTCACTCACTCACTCACTCACTCACTCACTCACTCACTCACTCACTCACTCACTCACTCACTCATCATTCATACAGGAACAGAGAAAGTTTTCTTTGAGTTGAATGGTAAGACCAAGTGTACTCTGTTATCTGTGGTAAGACTCAGAGTCAGTCGCTGCGCTCCCTCGTTTAATAATAGATCTATAATAAGAATAACCCACATCCAAGTTCTTAGATGTTACTTAAATTTAGGGTGGGAGGAGGATTGTTCTGTAGATAAAAGGTGTAATAAAATTCATATTTACAAATATAATTCTTATGACTTGTACCAAACACCGTTTTCCAATTTGAACTTGACCCGTTGACCTAGCGCGATTTCCCAATTATATGTGGGTAGACTATTTCAGGGGAAGTATCGAAGGCAGGCAAACGAAGCTGTATTAAACCAATCAACACTGTACCTTTGTGTATTTAATATCCCTTTATGACTGTACTCAGAACACCGGCCGAAAGTTCTCCGCAGCATACCGTTCCTTTCAAATCTTATCATGATCTACATTCTATATATAGACGTTGTATTGAGTGGTCAGACAGAGCCTGAAGCCAGGCATTCCTATAATTTTCTTGCATTCTTTTCTTTTGCATTCTACGACTCTTCTCTAAATATTTTCAAGGATGGTTTCAGTACCGTCTTGTGCATTACACACACAGCTATCAGATTATTTTTGTAAGATTACAACGTATACATCTTACAACATACACTCAAAAGCATTTGGATGCTTTGCTATTAAAAACACGGGAACTTGAGTACCCAAAAGACAGTGCGAAGCTATACTTGACGTCGAAGCATGGACGAAACAACTTGGGGGTGGGGGGGTGCGAAGCAAGATTTTGTCAACTGACAAAACACTCTCAAATTTCACAATTTTAAAATTACTTGACGGAACCAAACCAATAAAATGGAGTAAAATACCACCATTTGCAATGTTAAACATAAAAAATCTAGGGCTATGCCGATGCGCCTTAGACTCGCAGTAGCTGGAGGGGGGGGGGGGGGGGGGGAGCAACTTTCCAGACCCCCATTGTAACAGGATACATACTTTTCCCGAAGCGATTGTTTCATGGGCAATGTTGATAGTTCACTCCCTCCAGAAATCAAGCAATAACTGCGTCAAAGAATGCAAAAATTAAAAAAATCACCTTGCGTCGATCATTTTGGTGGCGGAGCCGGGTTAAGAAAAAGCTTATATAAAAAAATTCTGGATCAAAAAAATTGAAAAAATTGTGTTAAATCACAGTTACAAGATATGATTTTTCAAACTGTCATTTTAGTGTAGTATTGTGCTATAGATCATGTGGTAAAAAATAAGGTTTTGAGTTAATTTGAAATATACTTTTACGTTAACACATAATTTGATGCCTATATATCGACTAAATTTTTCATGAACGTTATGAAAATTACGCTCTACATGCATGTGTGTTTTTCCACTACAGTACAGCAAAATTAACATGAACATCATATGCAAATAACCATATATATAAATAGTTGCCTTTAAGCCTGCAACGTAGCATCAAAGTTAGGTAAGCGAGGAGGTAAAAATGACCATAATTAAACACGTAAATTTAAGCCTACATGTAGGCTTAACTTTCAATGAACGTAGTGCTAATTATGTCACTACATGGCATACGTGTTTTTTACGCGTGAATCATACAATAATTCTAAGTTGAATAGACGTGTGAATTTTACCCTACATGTTGAGGGGTTTAAAAGTCTACAATGTAGGGTACACTTAAGTTTAACGCTCTACTAAATATCACACTACATGTAGGGTATTATTAGGCCGACAGTGTAGGGCAGATTAAATGTGAACGTCGGTGAAAACATACACCTTCAGGGACAGAATTTTAAATCCTACAAGGAAGCGGTCAATTTATTATGACTTTGCATAAATTAACTTGGACATTTCAATTTATATTCACTGTACACTGCAGCAATTTATTGAGTAAAGGTATACTTTAGGTGAAAACCATATTTACGTATACTGTTGTTGGAAAAGTAAGTCTCCGATGCACGGGTTATTATAAAGATTTTTTTTACAGTGTATAGATAGTGGTAATTCCCTTGTCTGTAGTTGATTTACCATTTAGGGACAGGATTTATACACCCTAAAAAACAATGAAATATGCGAATTTATATTCCCGTAAAGAGACGAATATATTCTCGAATATTTCCTAAGCCCCTCCCATGCAAATATTCCTTTTTACTTCTTGACATTTTGCAGGCACCTTCATTATATAACTGTACTCATCGCGTTTTTTTGTTGAAAAGAATTAATTTCATATACATCAAATGATTCACTTGATCTTTTGTTACAAGCTTGGCAAAACACTATCCCACACTATCTGAAACAAATTATGTTCATATCTCGACCAAATAGCAAAATTGGGAAGAAGTACATTTCATCAACATTATTCCATGTATTCTCCTTAAGTAAATAACATATTTCTAAATAAAGTTGCCAAATATTAAGTAACATGCCAAATAGCTAAATATTCCATCACAATTTTTCATTTTTGGTGTCACAAGGTCGTGTGACATGCATACATAATACAATTTCACACATTTGCATATAGCACACATCAAAACATGCAAATGCATAGAAATAAGGTCACTATAATTAATTATATTAAAATAGGGTCTATTCTGAAGAGTTTTTTTCGCCCATACGCTGCATATCGTGCGTTCTTCTTAGGAAAAATAAAATATGAAAATGTGCTTGGCAGTTAATAAACACACCTACGCGGGTACACGAGTACTCAATATAGGGAGCGAAGTTAACCAACCAACTTATTGTCGAGTAAGGGCAGAGAAATTGAACTATATATTGCGTTGATCAGTTTTGGTGGAGGTGCCGGGTTCCAAACTATCTTTTTTTTGAGTGAGGAAAGTTCCGCACCCTGATACACAGGGTCACCTCATTTCGAAAACTGCACTTCTTAACTCTGGAAATCTGGTACTGATAACATAAGAAGGTTAAAATATTGGATAATAAAGGAATTATAATTATATTGAGGGTTCACAAAAGAACACATGTTTGAGACATGCTGGATGTTCTTGAATGGATGACGGTTGTGCAATGATTGGTACTGAAGGTACTAATTTTCATCCGCAATGTTGTGGATGGAAAATTCAATGTTAACTTCGATGAGTTCATTAAAAAAATAATGAAGTGCACGATCACCAAACTAGGCAGGCCAATCAATTTCATTTAAAATCACAAAATAAGACTGCCAAACAAAAATCAATTTTTATTAATGGAATTTAATTGTATAATAGCCTACCAAACAGCACCAAAGAAAGTAGATTCAATAAATGAAAATACAACTGAATGTATTGATTTTTTTAAATCTGAATTTCCATATGTAGGAATGTGACTGAAATTATTGTAAAGGATGGAATCGGTTTACGATGTATTGTGTATAAACTCTGTTTTCGACTTATGTAGGCCTAATGTGAGTAATGTGACTGAAATTGTTATTGTTGTATTGATGGAACAGTTTTATGATGTTTTAGATAAACTCTGTTTTCGACTTATGTGAATTTGTATTTTTATATTGTAATGTTTATGATTGTAACATGTTACTAACTAGCGAAAGTTAAATAAATAAATCATACCACTACAAAACCTAAAAGGAAACATTCTATATCATCCTTTTAGGGAAAAACAAAAATGCATGACAATCGTAAGTCATGTTCTGTTTTATCGTGAGAATGAGAATGAGAAGTGACATACGTACATACGGACGGACAAACGGACTGACAAAAAACTGAAAAAAAGATATGCATATGGGAGTGCGCTGAATAAGTTATATCGATGTAAAGCACAAAGGGACCACAATGCTGTGTGGACGTCATTATTAAAACAATCATCAATACGTTAATGAAGGCGACTTTGTCATTAAAATAAATCCAATTAATCCTCTTGTTATAGCTTTGGCATGCAATGCAATAGCTTACAAATAATTATCGGTCCATCATGCGTTTAAATAACACTGACAATTTTATTGGAAGTTGTGCATAAAGTCGTTCATAACGGCGTAAGCCTATAAGTCCCAGTGGAGAGATGGCAATTTTACATAATTCGACATTTATCCATCCATAACCCATGAACATTTGGTATGTTCACATTATTCTGCTGAACGATCAAATGCTTACCAATCTTTTTCAGAGATTTTTTATTTTCAAATTTGGTCAATTTGTATATTTGATATTTTTTTAAATTTTTTATACTTGGTATTTTGTAAATTTGGTATTTTATATTGTGTTGAAAGTTAATGTAGTAATTTGTACTGAAAATAGCTATATTTGCTACATTAATGAATAATAACTAGGAAAATAAAAGGCCAAAGTCGTTGTTAGACGAGTGAGTGAGCCATGTGTTGAGTATCCGGTATCATTCCCTTTTCTCCCCCTATACCTAAGACTGGATCTAAACAGCGTTGGTCTTTCCTCCCTAGCATATCATAGGCTAGAGTGGAGCATTATGGCCTTACAGTTGGCTCGCCCTTATAACAAATAAACTCAAATCCCTACCATGTATACCAATCAACTTGTATGCAGATGTTCCCGCGAATTCAACATATGACTCGCTCACTCGTCCAAGAACGACTTTGGCGTTTTCATAGTCTAGTTGGATCAGGCGCCCTTATACTCGGAATGTGGGAGATCTAGGTGCAACCCCCTGGTCGGGAAATATTTTGTAATTTCTGGTTTGTATTTAAAAAATTATAAAACACGTTTTGTAAAAGCATATAACGCAGAGTAGTCTATCATCTGTGACCATACTATGGAAAACATAGCCAGTACGAAACACGTGTAAAGATTGCAAGGTTTACTCAATCTCCAAGCGGAATTATGGGGTACCTTGAGAGTGCAAGATTCGATACACCTTGGTCACTGCATGCAATTTTCACAGCCTGATAAATTACAATTGTTTTTTTTTAAACAAAACCATTGTCGTTAAATTTAATCCACACCTTTGCAGCCTTTTCTTAATTTATTATTTCTCGTTGATTTAAATTGCAATGGATCTAGCTGATTTTGTTAGTAGTTCTCAGTTAACTCGTACCCAATCTATTCAGCGGTTCGGCTTATTTGTATGGTACCAACACACACACACACACACACACACACACACACACACACACACACACACACACACACCCACACACAGAATCACTGAAGCGCCGTTTGAGTTGAATTGTCTACGTTCGCGGCACTCACTCGTCTAATAATAACAAATAATAATAATAATAATAACAATAATGGCTCCGATTTAAATTTCTGGAATAATTATTAGACTTTCTCAACACTTTTTCCTCGAAATAACAAGTATTGTATTCAATATAAATACATAAGGACACATTTTAGTGTTTTATCATGTAACTTCTATTTATTTATTTTGTATTTTTTTTATTTATTTAACGTCTATCCTATTCAGTTATAAAAACTGACTTACAAAGGAGGACAACTAAATAAATCTAATTACATTGATACAGAAACTACAATAAACTACATTTTAAGTACATATTTGAAATATTAGCATTACAACAACAATGCATTTAAACACAAAATTTTGTTAACCAAAAGAAAATAATATAAAATGTATTTAATTAATGAATCAAATATGAAAAAGGTGGGGAATGAAAATAAAAGGAAAAAAGGTAAAAAGAAAAGAAAAAAAAAAAAGAAAAAAGGAAGAAAAATAGAAAATAGAAAGAGGAAAAAAAACATTTAAAAAGAAAAACGAAAAGAAAAAAACTGATTTATTTGACGATCCCACTCAAACGAATATGAGGTTTGCCAAAAATCAGGAACAGCAAAACAGGGAGTATAATCAAAAAACTTTCGTGGAAGAAACCACGGAACGCGAATCTTTTTTCTTGTGTTCAATCTTCATTTTTGTGCACCGCCGTCGGGATGTATGTAAGATACAAAATAAGCTGCTTGTCGTGGCTCGGATTTCCCCATGTTAAATGATTGACATCAAAAGGTAGAGCTTTGTCGGTCTGCCGCTAGATAGGGCTAGTTAAGGGGGTGGAAGTAGAGAGCGTCTCTAGGCGGAAGTAGATTTATTTAAGGTTTGTTTTGGGCTTATGGACTTTTAATTAAAAAATTTAAAAAAGATGATAATGATATTTTAATTTAGTTGGGAAACGTTTTTATATTGAGAAACTGTTTACTTTCCATGCATTATGACAACAAACTCAAGTAGGTAAAGGAAGTTTCACAGATTTAGTTCCAGCTTTGAACCATGAGATGGTGTTATTAAGGGGGCATGAACTTCCCTTTACCGACTGAAAGTTCACTGAAGGTCATGACCAAATTTTTTTTTGAGCCACGACAACCCAGCTAATTTGTATCTTACATACATCCAGACGGCGGTTTTTTTGTGTTCAAAACTTGTTAACAGTTTAGTTCCCAAAAAAAACTTGACTCTAATATATAAATTATATAATTATTTAAAATTTTTCATGTCCAAAAAATGATTACAGCAATGATACAGGACACCTAACTCAAGTTGCAAGCTCCCTCAGTGGCGGTAACCAGACCATCTGGCAGAAAAAAATAATTGAAAATACATTGATTTATATCATAATCAAAGCAATAATGAACAAACAAAGAGAAAAGCAAAAAACATTAATAAGAACTTATGAAGGTAATTGTGTATTAACATTACACAAATCACAACAATAAACCCACAAATAAAAAGTAAAAAAACAATTCTTTGCTCTTTGATTCATTACATTGCTTCAATTTACTTTTAAATTGTACAATTCCTAATCAGTAAACTGGCTTCTAATATCATAAGAAAATTTAATTCCCCAAAAGGATACGACTCTGTACATAAATGACTTTCTAAATGCTTCAGAATTTTAATCTAGGAACTTCCAATGAGTTTATTAAAGTGAAATTTCTATCACGATCAAAAATTTTTGGATGAGCTAGCGAGCGAAGCGAAGATTCCATTTTACTACACTGGAGAAAAAAAATCCGGAATGTTTTTTTTTTTTTTTGTATTTTTGTGTGTTTGTCCGCACGATTCCGGCTAAACCGGGACTCCAATTGGAATGAAATTTTAAGAAGGCCTTCGAAATCTCTGAACTTAGAACTGCCACGTTTTTTAGCGCAATCGAAAAAATTATTTCTCATTAAAATCGCAATTTTACGATTCTTTTCGATTTTTGAAAAATTTCTTCTACTTATAAACACCTACATGCTTTAATCCGATTGTTATGATTTTTTCACCGAACCATAATTTTATGAATTAAGATATTCGTGTTGAAATTTTTAGCGCAATCGAAAATTAAATTCTCATGAAAATCGTAATTTTACGGTTTTTTTTCTTTTTTTAAAACAATTT
>JAMZAV010011438.1:0-27080 GCA_024449915.1 Sweltsa coloradensis | reverse complement strand
GAAAAAATTTTTTCCAATAACCCCTGCTGTTCGCAGTCTTCAACATGTGCGATGTGATAATTTCCTCCGCCCTGCGTCGTAGCACTACGTTCATTGGAGCCGTAGAGAAATGTCCGGTATATAGTTTTCTTTGCGATATTTATGACAGTAACAATGCTAAACGAAAATATGAACAAACGTACTACCAAAATTTTATGCTTGAAAACTCATACGTCGACGTGAAAAAACTAGGGCGCTTCAACCGGTTAGGTCATATGCGCCACCTGTGATATCGTAGTTAATTAAAAGAGTTGTAGCGTGTTCGATGATAAAAACTGATTTTTTAGTTTATTTTGGTTATTTGGATTAAGGACGCGTCACCGTTAGGTCATAATGCACCACTCTAGCCTAAGGGGGGTGGGGAGGAGGGGCCCATGCTGGTCAGAACCAGCCACGGGTAAGGGAGGAAGGGGGGTTTCTCACGTCGGGTCGTATCGTCTTTGTCATCGTTCGTTGTGTCATTGTCATCGTCGCCGGGGGGTCGTCAAGGGAAGGGGCAAGGTTCCCCGACACGATTCCCAAGAGCTCGCCTCTAGTTTCGGGGAGTAAAAAAGATACTCTGCTCGAATAGCTGATGTTTGCGAGGTGGGCTTTTTCTCTTGACTCGCCTCTTACTGGTTAGCAGAGCCATGGTCTAGGCCAATTCTACCCGGGCCCAGACGGGTTTATAAAGATGTATTTACATTATATTTTTAATAAATTATACATTTAAGAATATAAAGTATATATTAAAAATCAAATTTATTATGATTATTATTGAATAAAAATAAAAAAAATATACACGAAAGGTGTTTGATAAATAAAAATAAATAAATAAATTGTATTTAGAGTCTATCCACTCAGTTATATTCGTTTGAGTGGGATCGTCTAATAAATCAGTTTTTTTCTTTCGTTTTTTTTTTAATGTTTTTTTTTTTTCTTTTCTTTTCTTTTCTTTCTTTTTTCCTTTTTTTTCTTTTCTTTTCTTTTTTTTTTCTTTTCTTTTCTTTTTCCCCCCCTTTTTCCTTTTTCCCCCTTTTCTTTTTCATTCTCCACCCTTTTTTATATTTGATTCATTCATTAAATGTATATAATATCATTTAATTTGTTACCAAATTCTTGTGTTAAATGCATTGTTTTTTGTAATGCTGCTATTTCAAATATTTACTTAAATGTATTTTTATTGTTGTTTGCATCTATGTAATTAGATTAAAATAGTTGTCCTCCTTTGTAAATCAGTTTTTATAACTAAATAGGATGACCCTTAAATAAATAATAAAATAAAATAAAAAAAACTATCGCATTAATAATTTGGTGATAATGCGCCACTCTAGCCTAGGGGATGTAGGGGGGAAAGTCCAAGCTGCTCAGAACCAGCCACGGGTTTGGGGGAGTGGGGAGGGGGGAGGGGGGGGGGCGCTCTCTTGTCGTTATCGTCCTCGTCTTATACATCGTTGGTTTAATAAAAAATAATAAATAATAATAATAATAATAAATTTTATTTAGAGTCTACCCACTCAGTTATAAACTGATTTTCAGTGGGGGACTTTAAATCAAAGCGGCCAGCCAACCCTGCAGGCCCCGACGCAATCGACAGAGTGAGCGATAAACCCAAACCAAAGATCGATATTTTAATAGGAAATATAGCAATCAGTGTATGGACAGTGCGAAACACCCCCGAATCAACGCCCGAATCACAAGGCCGATTCAGAACAACTCTGAAATTTATTATGTGCTTCGTTGCTAGGCGGCTCCAAAGTCACCGTTTACAAATTCTTAAGACAAGAACTGATGGACTGAAGTCCAAATCAGAAGTTAAAAAACCTCTGACTTTAGCGGGAATCGAACCCTGGACCTTCTGCATTGGAAGCAGATACGCTAACCACAAGCCCAACGAGCCACACATTGTTGTGGTCGTCGTCGTGGGCCCGGTCGAAAAGGGGGCCCCCCCCCCGACATCTCCAGGCTCGCCTTTATTTTTCAGGGGGGTTTGTTTAAATTTGTCCTCCAAAGAGCCAAAGACTTTCTAAAATAGAGTGTGCTAAATTTTGTCCCCCTCTTAAAATTATCCTATTGGTTTTTCATTATTCCCAATCTTTCTAAAACCCATAGAAAAAAGGGTAGTTACGACATGATCAGGGTCTTAAACCACTTTCTCCAAACTTGGGACGACGAAAAAACTAGGGCGGTCAACCTATAGGTTTTTTCGCGCGCCTTTGACCATTTAAGTAAATAAATAGTAAATTAAATATTTGGAATCATTAGGGCCCCTTTTCAATGTCGTTGTCGAAATTTTTTAAAAAAATAGCGATAACTGTGTAAAATATGACAAAAAATAATTAAGATTAAAATATCCATTAAATGATAAAAGAAAATCCAAAATCGTTTTATCCCATATAATTGATTAAGCGGTCTGCTAAGAAAAAAGGCGATTAAAGGAAAAATCTCCTGCAAAATCAGCTAAAAAAAGCGGGTATCTTACTCCCCAAATGAGGCGAGCTCTGGCAATCGTCGTCGGGGCCCTTTGCCCCCTTCCCTTAGCCCCCCCGGCGACGATGACAATGACACAACGAACGATGACAAAGACGATGACGACCGCGACGTGAGAAACCCCCCCTTCCCCCCCTTACCCCGGGGTGGTTCTGACCCGCCTGGGGCCCCCCTCCCCCCCCCCTTAGGCTGAGGGGGCATTTTGACTTAAGGGTTGACGCGCCCTTTAAACCAAAATATAAATAAAATAAATGTTGGATTTTTTCACGTGAACCATTTAGTTCCTAATAAAAGGGAGTTTGACATGACAGGGGGCAATAAACCACTTTCATCCACAAAATAGCACGACGTAAGAAAATAGGGCGCGTCCCCTAGTGGTTTTTCGCGCCGCCTTTGACCCTTTAAGTAAAAAAATAGTGAATTAATAGTTTTTAATTATTTGGGCCCCCTTTTTTAATTTTGTTGTCGAAAATTTTTTTAAAAAATAGCGGACTGGATAAATAATGACAAAAAAAATTAAGATTAAAATACCATTAAAAGAAAAAGAAAAAAACCTGAATCTGTTTAATACCCATATAATTGATTTTATATAATAAAATAAATGTTGGTTTTTTTGTACTTTAACCATAATCCCCCTCTAAGTCCGGGTGAATTGGCCCCGGCATGGGTTGCTAATGTAAAAAGGGGATTCAAGAGAAAAAATCCCACTCGCAAACTCACTAGAAAGGGAATACATTACCCCGAAAAATAAGGGGGGGGCTCTGGGGAAACGTCGCGGGGGCCTTTTCCCCCTTTCCCTTTCGACCCCCCCGGGGACGATGACAATGACACAACGAACGATGACAAAAACGATGACGACCGCGTCGTGGAAAACCCCCCACCTCCCCTTACCCTGGCTGGGTTTTGACTACAGGGCCCTCCTCCCCCCCCTTAGGCTAGAGTGGTGCATTATGACCTAACGGTTGATGCGTCCTTAATCCAAAAAACCCAAAAAATTCCCATGTCCTGTTGCGTCATGCATTAATATCATACTATTCACACGTTTTTAATTCAGTGTATGTTGTGTTTTTAAATATTCAAAGGGCACTAGCTCCTTGTTTTTATTATTGTTGGTCTGCAGGGGAATCACTTAGGTTCGGTGGCGCCACCAATTTAAACGTTAGGTTGGGGAAATTTGACGAGGGGGCGAAAAACAAATGAAAATGAAATGTGTTTGGGGTTGAGCTGGGGTTGTTTTCCGCCACGGGCAGGGAGAGGAGAGGGGTTCCTCACGTTGTAGAGTCATTTTCTTTGTAATCTTCAATCGTTCGTGTTTTTACTGTCGTCGTCGTGGGGTGATGGCGTCAAGGGGGGAAGGAGCGGTCTCAGAAACGAATGCCCGAGCTCTCCTCTAGTTCAGGGAGAACATATCCCCTTCATGATTAGTTAAGCTAGTATTAATATTTATATTCCTTGCAGGCTTCAATGTGCGCAACCCCCAAGTCACATCAGGTGACCGTATGCGGAACAGAAGGGCGTTTTTTTGACCCTCAAAAACCCGTTTGCATACCACAAAACGAAAATTTTTTCAGGTTCATTTTTTTCAGGGGGTTTGGGCAATACCTATTAATAAATGTTTTCAAATAATTTCAGATATTTAAAAAGTAGTCATTTTCCTTGGGTTGCCCGTTTAGCAGAAAACAAAACAAACAAAAAGTAATGAAAATTTTTGAAAATGACTTTCGCCCGAGATTTTAAATTTTTTCAAAAGGGGGGTGCAAAAAAAAAAAGAAAAAAATAAATCATTTGGTCACATGGATGCCTTTAAAACAAAAAAAAAAATTGTAATATTATTTTCATTAATTTCATTTGAAAAGGATAATGTAATCTATTTTGCAAATTTAAAAGGAATGGAGGACCAAGGGAACCCAACACTGCTTTATATCGCTACATTCGAACAGCGAAACGTTCGAAATTTTGTAGAAATTTTGCCCCTTTTTTTACGACAACCAAAAGGTTTTTTGCGATTCGTTTCACTAGAAAAGCAGTGTGTGATACGAGTGAGGAAATAGGGCGCTTTAACCCGGGTTTGGTCATATTTCCTGCCTGTGAAATTAAGTAAATGAGAAAATTAAGCAGGGATATTTGTGAAAGATTGTTTTCAAGTGTACAAATACAAAATAAATTGATGATGATGAAAAATATAAAGCGAAATAAAAATTATGTTGTGAATGAAAATAAAAAAAAATATAGAAAGGTTTGGGGGGTGTGAATAAATTATGTTTTAAAAAGATAACTATAGATAGAAATTTTGAAATTTGTCGCCGAATCATAGATAGAAGTTCTTCATATTTGGGAAGATCAATTGCGTGCGCAAGGCATCATATTTGGTAATTCTGCAGATATGAGTACGGTTTAAAGGTACATTACATGTGTCACATATGGAATAACCTTTTCTCTGGTTAAGAGATATCCGTGAGTTAGAAGAGCAGAATGTTTCGCCAAGTATATGCTAGCAAAATATTCTCCTGTTGCAGCGTAATATCATGCTGGATTCATTAGTTTAGACTTTAGAGTAAGCAGTAACAGTATCGCTGTTTCAGCATACCTATTCTGTTAAATTCACCGGAAATATTGGTGAAACAGCAGAATAAAGTAAGCAATAATTGTTTGATAAATATTTTTCTCCGTGCATCCCATCCGAAAGGATGGTTTAACCTTGACAGTCATAAAGGTTCCTCTACTAACCAGGACTGCCGAGTAGACGTCGAGGAGAACGAATCCGTTCGGCAGTAATGGTATTTTTCCAATTTCGGATACCGTCTTTCTATTGGCACAAGGATGTTTTATGATTGGGTGTTCAAATAAGGTCACAATGTATTAGACATCAGACATAGTTTGTTCGTCAATGGTGCCGGCGCCTACATGGTCGGCCTTAAATATAGCGTCCCCCACTGAAAATTGTTAATAATTGACTAAGTAGGTATACTCTAAAAAAATTGAATTTTTTATTGTATTAATTATTTTATTTAAAAAAGGGGTTATATTTATAGTCTGTTTGTCATGTGAAGCTACGAGTTTGGAGTTTTAAACCTGTTTTCTTACGTTTAGGAGCGCACAACACATCGCGTTACACCTGATAGGCACACCTATCTACGAAGAAAATTGCACGAATCGGAAAAAAATATTACAAAGATAAAACAAATTGCATCAAAATTTTTTTAAAACAAAAAATTTAGCCAAAGTCGTCGAAAATGGGTTTTTTTGGGGGGATGACGCCATTTTGAAAAATTTTCTTAATTTACTTTTTAACGGTAGGCCTAGTCTTAAAAAATGGGGGACTCTCCCTTCATAAATAAAAAAATTGTGTTTTTCCTTAAATTTTCTGTTTAAAATTTCATTTTAATGAGCCCAAATAAAAAGGAAATGTGACGCCCAAAAAGTTGTAATAAACAAAAAAAGAAAAAACGTTACCATGGCAACGAAAATTCACCCCGAAAATTTTGGTCCTATGAACGGCCCCTAGAAAAAAATCAAAATCCTATCGGGAAGCAGTGATTTTTTGTGTTTCCCCAAAGAGTTAAAATAGTTTTCCCAGAGAAATAATGTAAAGGGTTTTCCTCAGATGTCGGGGATTTACCCAAAAAAGGGTTTTGGTTTTTTCCCCAAAGGGGGTTTCCCCAAATACCTTAAAAATAATAAATAATATTGTGTAAATAAATCCCGTGGACTGCGAACGTCGAAAAATTTTTAAAATAAAAAAAAATGTGAAATTTGTGGGTCTAGCTATAGCACGTGTTTCCGCTTGTAAAACGCGTCGAGGAGCTTTTCCTAGTGTTTTAAATTGGTTAAAAAAAAATTATTTTTTCGCCGTTACCATATGTTAGACACAACAAATTTTTCTTTGTTAAGATTCTTTGGGTTAGAGGGAGTTTTGGCTTATTAAAATTTCGGGGGAAAAATCCCCAAACCACTACTCTACGGGAGAGTCAAAGAAGCAGGGGAAAAAAACTTTAAAATTTTTCCCCCAAATTTCCCAATTTTCTTTTGGTCCGGGTTTTTCATTAAATGGCTTTTTTTTTGGAAAAATTTTTCCCAACCCCAAAAAAAGTTTGTAAAATCCGGGATGGGCCCCTCCACCTCATCCCAAATTTAAATCATTTTTTTTGCGGGGAAAAAGAAAATGTCTACTTTTCTTGACAAAAATAAAATCCTGTGGAAAGGGCCCAAATTTTCCCCGGTGGGCGTAATATTTTTTGGTGCCTAACAAAAGGGTTGGTTTTTTTTTAAAAGGGACAGAATTTCTATTTTTGAGAAGCTTAAATATGTTTTTTAAAATTTTTTGTATGTGTTGGATTTTAAAACTTTTTTAAATTTCGATTCATAATTTTTGTGAACATTTAATTCAAGTATTAAAAATTTTTAATTTTTAATTTTTTTTATTTATTATTTTTTTATAATTTTTTTTAAAAAAGGTTTTTCAACCCAAAAAATACAAGAATGAAAAAAGGAAAAAAAAAGCCAAAAAATTTTTTTTTGGGTTTTCGTGCGGTTGTATGTTTTTAGGGGTTTTAAAAACTCAAAAATATGATTTTTAAAATTTTGACTTTTTCATTTTTATTTGTTTTCTTTAAAATTTGAAATAATATTGTTTGACACTGAGGGTTTTTATTTTTTTAAGGGAAACCCAAGCTTTGGGAATACCTTATACTATTCCCAAAAAAAGGGTTGTCTGCTTCACCGATGAGCAACAAAGCTTTTATTTTCGGGGAAGACCGGGCAGAACCCTTTGGGGAAACATTCTTGGGGGAGGGGACTTTTGATTAAAAGTAGTCCCGATGCCCCCAAATTTTTTTCCCAAACCAAAAGACCTGAAAAAAATAGGGCGCTTAAAAACCGGTTAGGTAAATTTTGCGCCGTTTTGTGATTTTGAATTTTGATGAGTGATAAATTTTGTGTATGATGTTAATTTTTTTCTACATGTATAAATAAAAAGGGGGGTTTATTTGGTTTTAAGGACGGGGTAAACCTTTTAGGTGTAATCCCAACCACACAAACCCTGGGGGGGGGGGGGGGGGGGAAAAGGGGGCCCCATGCTGGTCAAACCAGCCAGGGGAAAAGGGGGGAGGAAGGGGGGTTTTCCCCAACGCACGGTCGGCTTTGGTCTTTGTCTTTGTTCGTGGTGTCATTGTTTTTGGGTCATCGTCCCCGGGGGGGGTTCGTAAAAGGGAAAGGGGGGGCAAGGCCCCCGGCCGACGTTTGGCCAGAGCTCGCCTCTGGAAAATCGCAATGAAATTTTGAAAGGGGGGGCTTTTTTCTCTTAAATTTCCCCCTTTTACGTTAGCAGAGCCATGCTCTGGGGCCCAAATTTTACCCCGGGCCCCGACCCGGGGGGAAAAATAAGGGAAAAAAAATGGGTGACAGTAATAGCAATTCAACAAAAGTAGGTTTTTTTAAATGGAAAAAAAAATTTGAAAAAAAAAAAGGTTGGTGGGGAAATTTAAAATTTTTTTTTTAAAAAATTTTCTTTTAATGAGAAAATTTTTGGGAAATTTGTCACCGTTATCGTATGATTGAAAAAATTCTTCATTTTTTATTGGGAGAGATCAAAATTTCGTGCGGGAAGGGGATCAAATTGGTTTCATTTACTAGGCATAATATTATGGGACCCCCGGTTATCAAGGGCTTTGTTGAAAGAGTCGAAACTCGGTTTAAAAATAACGTATTTTCGCACGGGGTTTAAGTAAAAACGGGGGTTTAAAAAGGGAGGTGTGAAGGAAAAATTTTTAAGGGGAAGCAATAAAAAAACATAGTTTCACCCCAAAGTTTGAGCTACAAGAAACCCCCCCCTTTTCTCGGGGGGGATCCCGATTAGTCTAATAAACGGGGGACCCCGCATAAACAAAGAATAATTTTAATAAAAAACCCCAAGGGGCCCGAGAAGCCCCCAAAAATAGCCCACATCTTTGGTTTATTCGGCAACGAAGAAAAGGGTTCTCAAATAGAGAAAAATATTTATTATTTTAAAATTTCGATTTTAAATTGAGGAAAAACAGATTTCATAAACAAAAAGTTTTCCATAGTCCGTGTTTCTCGGGAAAGAGGGCAGGTTTTATGCCCTTTATCGGCCTTTCGCCTCTTGGGGGGGGGAGAATAAAAAAAAAAAAATTTATACAAAAAAACGTGCGTGGAGGTACGGGGGGGGGGGTCACGGGGCGGTTTGACGTTTGTCTTTGGGCAATCGTCCGGGCGGGGGAGGTCGTGAGTTTGGGAGGGAAAGGGCCCGACGTCGAGCTCGCCCCTTTAGTCTCGAGGAGGTTTTTTTACACCCCCTTAAATCACAACTAATGTTTTAAAAGATGTCTCTGTGGTTTCCCTTTCCCCTTTTTCCTTTGGCTTTTACAGTTGCAGGGCCACGCTTGGGTGAACCCTTTAAAAGAGCGCAGCGGAGATTTTTTGGGTTTTTTAGTTTATTTTTATTTAAGGGGGGCGTCAAAACCTTTAAAAATCAATTTTTGCACCACATTTTTGCCCAAAATTTTTTCGGAAATTATAAAAATTACATGTTAATTTCCGATTTTTTTGATTTTTTTTCAGAACCTTAATTTTATGAATTAAGATATTTGTGTGCAATTTGAGAAACCCAATTTGAAAAATTTTTTCTCATGAAAAACGAAATTTACGGGGTTTTTTTTTTTTTTTAAAAACTTTACTTATTACACCTTTCATGCTTTACCTATTGTAATGATTTTTTTTCAGGGAACCCTTTAAATTTTAAAAAGTTTTTATCGTTTTAAAAAATTTTACGCACTCGAATAAAATTTTTTGTTAAAAAAAATATCAATTTTTCGAAATTTTTTTTTTTTTTAAAAATAACCCATTAAGAAAAAAAAAAAAAGAAAAAGTTTTAAATTTTTTTTTAATTTAAATTTTAAATTTAAAAAAAAAAACGACTAAGTAAAAATTTTTTTCACCCCAAAACCCCAAAAGAAAATCTGCAAAACCCCATGGAGGTCAATGCAAACCAAAATTAAAGCCCCACCAACAAAGCGGGGGGAACCCAAAACGTTTTCCTAGTTTTAAAACACTCCGGAAAATAATATTTTTGTAAGTTTTTAGATTAAAAATTATATCATTATAATAATAATATTCGCTACATAACTGCAGTAGCTGTTAAAGTTGTTTTTTTTAGTTTGTTGAAGGCGCGCGGGCGGGGTTTGGGGACATTGGCCCCACCCCTTTTTACAGGGGGGTGTTTGGACGAAAGACGTGTGTGGACAGAACGAGGTCTTCGTTTAACCTATCCGACCCAAACGTGTGAAAACTGTAGGGCGTTCAAACCCGGTTAAAGGTTGGGGGGTATTAAGCCAAAAATTTTTATATTGTAAATTAATAAATTAGTTTTCCCTGGTGGTTTAATGTTATATTGGGTTTTTTTTAAAATTTAAACCCAAAAAAAGGGAAAATGAAAGTATAATAGCAAATGAAAAATGAAATGTGTTTGGGTTTTTTAGCTGTTAAAAAACTTTTACTGCCTTATTATTTACTGATTAATTACTTTAAAATTTTACTAATTATCAACAATTATTGATTATTATCTGAACATTTCAAACATAAAACGGGTAATTAAAAAACTTTTAAGTGCTACGTCAAAATTTAAATAACAGTCAACGTGCTACATATTCAAAGTGTTATTGCGACCATTTAAATTGCCGCATTAATATTTTCAATACAATAATTCGATACGCGCGCGACACCTATGACTGAAATTGAACCGCGTCAACTGTAGGACTACTTCTTTACCGACGGAAGCATTAGCCCATAACTATCCACTGCTAGTTTCCTCGCGGTGTTTGCCAACTGTCGACCCCAAGGCTGTGCATCAATACTCTGTGATTTGACGCTAAAACAAACCACCCTTTTGCACCTTTCTGATGTAAATATTATTTAAAATGGTGCAACCTTTCAAGGAACCCCTACAAATTATATTAATGAACTAGTCCAGTGAATTACTATTTGAAATCCACCAATCGATGCTAAATCAACCCCAATTGACCAATCACGTCATGTCTTTGGAATTGCCCTTGGAGCCCCTTGACAGAAGGTTGCAGAACATTTCGAGCGTCGTCTGCTACTTTGGGGGAAAGACGAGAACATTCGACGTCGAGGTTACAGAGGAGAGATGGCCCTGGGGTCCAGACGTTGGGCTAATTTCCATAGCCTAGCCTACTTCCGGCCTACTTGGGTCAAACTCACTGTGGGGATGGACTCACGATCTATCCTTCCTGTGGCCTACCAAATACGAGATTTCTGCTCGTATTCTGCATATTCCGCCGAGGATTCGGAACTTGCGCGCTTCGCCGTCCTACTAGGCCTAGCCTAGGCCTACTACATCAGTTCAAACCTAGGGACCGACACACAATTCGTAACGTATCGATACATTTCATTAACAATTCTCGCCGTGTTACAAGACTGTTTTTTTTACCAGTAGCCAAAAAGAACAGTTTTTGAACTTTTGCACGCATAGGCCAGCCTAGCCTACCTACTGCTATTTGGCTTCAAAAGCCAAGGGTCACACAGACCAGGCCTATGCCTAAAAATCATTTTAGGCCTAAGGCCTACTCAATTACTATTTGATTGTATTTAATTGTATTGCCATTTCCTTGTGTTTTCTTGTTAATTTTTTTTCTTTGCAAGACCGGTCATAATTCTTAGGCCAGGGGCCTACTTATTAATCTGATAATAATATGTCTGGTAAACTTGTAGGACAATATAGGCCTAGCCTACTCTGGCAAGGAGAACCTTGGTTTCAATATTTTCCCCTCACATCCCATGGTATTTAAATTTTTATAACGGGTTACTTTAGCAAAAAGGAGTTTCGTGTTTTCTACTGACTGACTGCTGGCTGGCGCCTACAATTCTCACGTGAGTTTTGTTAGTATAAAATAAATAATAAATAAGTAAGTAGTTTTATTACAATTGTCGGCCAACGTTGGGCCTGCCTACTTGTTCACACCTTGAGATTTCACGTTGAATAATAAACCAAAGTTTTGCCTAATTCATTCACCATGGAGCTGATCACTCAAACCTACAAGAGATATTGAGACTGATGAAAATGTTGAAACTAAAATGATGTTTTTACTATTGATAGCAAAGTGGGAGCATATCCTATCGCACAAATCTAAAACCCAGCCCGACCTGCAATGAGCACCCAACCTGGCATAGGCCTATCACCTGGTCCATTCGATCAGCCGCCACAGCTGCAATCAGTAGGCCTACAACCTATTCCTGAGCAATCTTTGCAGAGTAATCACAGTGAGTTAAACATTACCAACATGTTGACACAACTAATTCATTCGGTAAATGAAATAAAACAGGCAATTGAGACTAGTAGACAAGACATAAAGCATGATCTTGCAGACCTAAAGTATGATATTGTGGATCTTAAACATTCTTTTAGAGGTGTAAACCAGGATCTTCGTGAATTAATATCTCAGGATATTCGGGGAGTTAAGGAAATTAATAACCACTGGGCCTAAGGGAAAAGTGTTTTACCAGTGGTATCTACTGATAACTTATCAATAAACATTTTTTGGGGAAGTGGGGAGCGGAGATAGTCCTAGCCTACAGTCATTCAGACTGACAGCGAGGTGGACTACCGTCCACCGATCTATAATATTATTAAAACTATGGTAGTAACTTGTACTGAGTCTAAGGACATTGAACGCGACTTTTTCATTATTTAAATCGAGGATAAATTCCCGGTAAAAAAACTAAAACCAACAACGAACTCTCGTAAGGCAAAAAATTTTTGCGAAACTTCGTAATTCTTGGCCGAGAGACCTATTTTACAACACTGGGGTAAATAAAATCTGGATATACTCGACGACAATAACGAAACTTTGGAATTTATATTGACGATTCATCGAAACCCTGCTGCGATAGCCAGCGATATTGAACCTTCGACTTTTGTAAGTTAGAAAAACTCGAATTTAAACTTGAACGCGACAGATAAAAATGAATGCATGAGTATGGAATGATGTGAACTTGAAGTGAAGTTAGTGATAGTGAAAGGGAGGGATATAGTGAGGAGTTTTACGATGCAGTGGAACAATTTAACGACGTTGATGAAAATTTTGATAATAAAGCGACGGTGCAAAGGCACATAATAAAACTAGTGAACCTACGGGTTGTTTTGAATTTTATAAGTGATGAAAAAATAAATCTACGATAATTTGATATCAGCGGTCAACCTACGGGTGTGTTGATTGGGGAAGTGACGTAATTTGTGGGCCTACGGGCGATTTTAAAAGCGACAATGAAAGGAGGGATGTATGAATGACGTATGTATGAAACCGAACTTTGACAACGAAATTGAACTTTCGATAACCGAATCAGCGACTAATAAAAGGTTAATAAAAAAACGACCAACGGAATTACGTCTTCGCTTGCGGATTTAATTATAAATTCTTACCGAAAGCCAAACGTGAAAAATTCCAACCTCGATCAAACTTTCGAAAAACCGCAGTTCGTTAAAATTAGTGTTCAAACCAAAAATTTGCTCTCGTCAATAATGACTTCTTTCACCTATACGCGGACAGTACAAGGTTACCGTTAAAATAAAATTGCTTTTGAACAACGCTTGCTGCTAGAAAATAATAATTCAAAGAGCTGTGGATGTGCCTTATTGGACGAGGCTTTGAATGTTATGACCCTCAACCATTTTGTATTTTTGTTTTAAAATTGTTGTATTTTCGTATTTTGTATTTTGTATTTTTGTATTAATTTTGCGAAGGCGTAGGCCTACTCTTGTTTGATCAATCTATTTTATCGTATTATTAGTAGTTTCACCAAAGTAGTTCAGTTACACCGTTGACACACTTTTGCGACATATATCACCGTAACTTCTGAACGACGCTTTGTTGCTAATATGTCTAATTATCCAATGACGTACTGTTGCAGGCGTGGGTAATTGGAGTATTTAGCGTTATATACTTTTTTTATAAACGTTTTTATTAATTTCTGCGTCGTAAACAAGTATTGCGATATATTTTTTTAAATCCTTGCTTGTTTTATCAAAGAGAAGCTACTTGTGCGTACCGATCTGTGAGCTTACTTGACCTTTCTAATAGGCCCCTATACGGATGCATTTAAAGGTCAAGCTTTGGAGAGAGAGGGCTGTGTATGGAACAGCGTGGAGTGGTGGTTCTTAAAACCACCAAATTTTACTGAACATTTTTTCCGTTTAAAAAAAATAAAAAAACATTTGATGAACACTCGGTCGGATTTAGGAGCCTTGGTCTTGCTTATCACAGCCAATGGTGGTTTAGGCCATCTAGTCCACGGAGCTTGATATTATCGCACGTGGACTTACAAATTTGATTCAATAAAAAAAAATTAGTCAACGTAGCTTTCACCTAATACGTAACTTAGATTTAAGAAAGAGGGAGGGGGTTAGATTCTCTTTAGAATCGGAGTACCAAGAGTTACTCGACATTTCATTACACTCATCGATCATTTTATTACACATCACGAAATCACATACACGATTAGTTGACACTTGTACGGTAGTACACCATACACAGGAGGGACAGAGTACAGAGATTGCTCAAAAATCCCTCCCCTTTCCCAAACCCTGATTACCTAATTTGCTATGTAACCACATTGTATAATTTATGTATCTATGTACAGTACCCTCAGTACGCTTGTTTAAAAAACTAAAACATTGTAAAATTATAAATTTTCCAGTTTTTGAGTTTGGGAGCAGTTGTAGCTGTACACACTTACTGCCTTATTATTTCTGATTAATTACTTATATACTAATTATCAACAATTATTGATTATTATCTAAACATTCCTAACATAAAACTGGTATTAAAAAAACTTTTAAGGCTACGTCAAATTTAAATAACATTTCACAGTGCTACATATTCAAATTTTTTATTGCGACCATTTAAAATTGCCGCATTAATATATTCAATACAATAATTCGATAGGGCGTGGGCGACACCTAGTGACTGAAATTGGAAACCCGCGTCAACTGTAGGACTACTTCTTTACCGACGGAAGCATTAGCCCATAACTATCCCTGCTTGTTTCTCGGGGGTGTTGCCAACTGTCGCCCCAAGGCTGTGCACCCAAATACTCTGTGATTTGACGCTACAACAAACAAAACCCCTTTTCACCATCGATGTAAATATTACTTAATGGTGCAACCTTTCAAGGAAACCCCTACAAATTATATTAATGAACTATCCAGTGAATTACTATTTGAAATCCACCAATCAGATGCTAAATCAACGCCAATTGACCAATCACGTCAATGTCTTTGAAGTTGTCTTGGAGCCCCTTGACAGAAGGTTGCAGAACATTTCGAGCGTCGTCTGCTACTTTGGGGGAAAGACGAGAACATTCGACGTCGAGGTACAGAGAGAGATGGCTGCGGTCCGACGTGGGCTAATTTCCATAGCCTAGCCTACTTCCGGCCTATTTGGGGTCTACTCACTGTGGGGATGGACTCCACGATCTAGGCCCTTTCCCTGTGCCTACCAAATACGAGATTTCTGCTCGATTCTGCATATTCCGCCGAGGATTGGGAAACTGCGCGCTTCCCCGTCCTACTGGGCCCTAGCCTAGGCCTACTACATCAGCCTACCTAGGGACCGACACACAATTCGTACGAAATCGATACATATTCATTAACAATTCTCGCCGTGTTACAAGACTGTTATTTTACCAGTAGCCAAAGAACGTTTTGAACTTTTGCACGCATAGGCCTAGCCTAGCCTAGCCTACTGCGTATTTGGCTTCAAAAGCCAAGGTCACACAGACCAAGGCCTAGTGCCTAAACAAATCATTTTAGGCCTAAGTCCTACTCAATTACTATTGATTGTATTTAATTGTATTGCCTTTTCCCTTTGTGTTTTCTTTTTAATTTTTTTTCTTTGCAAGACGGTCATAATTCTTAGGCCTAGACCCTACTTATTAATCTGATAATAATATGGTCTGAAAACTTGTAGGACAATATAGGCCTAGCCTACTCTGGCAAGATACCTTGGTTTAAATTTTTTTCCCCTGCTCACATCCATGGTATTTGAATTTATAACTGGTTACTTTAACATAAAGGAGTTTCGTGTTTTCTACTGACTGACTGCTGGCTGGCGCCTACAATTCTCACGTGAGTTTGTTAGTATAAAATAAATAAATAAGTAAGTAGATTTTATTACAGTGTGAATTAGGCCAAAGTTAATTTAATTAATTTTTTTGAAAGAAAAATTTAAAAAGTTTGTCGCCGTTATTATATGATAGAAGTTATTCATTTGATTGGAGAGTTTAAATTGGTGCGCAAGGCCTCATATTTGGTACAACCAGAGTAATGGGACGAGGCGTAAGTCTGTTTACATGCTGTGATTGGCAGAAGTGGACAACCACGACGTGAGAAACTGGGGCGCTTAAACCGTTAGGTCTTTTTACGCCCCTGTGATATTGGTAGCTCATGTAATGAGTTAATTGTGGGGTTGATGTATTGATTAATAAGCTTATAAAAATAAGTAATTATGAGAGCCCGATATTTAAAATAGTTTATTTCAGTCAAAAATAAAATGAGTTGGATGATGAATAAAATAATGTTATATTATTAATTGTTAGGTTTAAAGGTTCTTAGAGACGCGAACACAAATTCTCCAGTTCCCTAGGATGACCGCCAGAGCTCGCCTCTAGTTTCGGGGACTTATATACACCGCTACATACAGGCTGGTGTTTCGAGATGGACTTTGCCTCTTTCTTCGCCTTACGATTAGCAGAGAGCCATGCTCTGTGCCACTATCATTTTTAATTCATTAAGTTTAAGGGCGCGTCAACAGTAAGGAAGGCCCCATGTTCATATAAAAGGTAGGTTCTTACGTCGCGGTTGTCATGGTCGTCGTCGCCAGGGATGTCGTCAAAGGCAGGGGGCTTCCCCGACGACGACCGCCAGAGCTCAAGTTTGGCCGTGTTATCATATTGACGTTCTCCGTTTGGTTGGGAGAGATCAAACAGATTTCATATTTGGTACATTCTGCTAACATATGATGTACTTCACTTGTGTCACATCTGGGAACAACCTTCTCTCTGGTTGTTTAGGATTAGAATTTTGAATCTATTTTCCCTCCCTTCCATATCCTTACGCCGCACTGCAAATATAAACTGTAGTACAAACCCGTCCGACAACTACGGTCATTAATATCATGTAGTAAGTTCAAGTTCGCGTCATTTCGCCCTAGGGAGGCGCCCCATTCACTGCCGAGCTAACAGTGGTGTGTAGACCACATTGTGTTTTTTATAAGTTTAAAATTATTATTAGTGGAAAAAGTCAAGACAACGGAAACCCACCAAGCCCAGCTGTGCTGTGCCTTGACCAACAAGTGCCCTTTAAGGTGAGTGCGGCTTCCTAAACAACAACATTTCATTCCTTAACTCTACTGCTCCTAACGCCAACCTCCGGCGACAATTTTTTTTTACAATTTTACTTTCGTATAATGTCTCCCCTGCATAGACATAGTTCTGGTCCTCCGTAGGCCCATCAGGTTCGTTTGTCTAGCATTTTGATTTAGGTTTGTTATTTTTTGTCTTGATTCTATTCCACTCTTTTTGATAGGCGATCTAGCGCCAGGGCTATCGCTTTTGTTTTTTTTAGTGTCCTACGTAGTTGTCCTGTCACTTTAACTATGCCGAGAAAGCACTCAAACTAAAAATTGAAAAAAATTAGCCAGTCTCGATGTACGTAAACAACGAGAATTCCGTAAGCTTCAAAAGCTCTTGACCTAACTAAGGAAATAAACCAGGAAAAGCAGCCAAAGGAACAAACCTTCAAAGTGAGATTTGAACACATCGATAACATTTCCGAAGAATTCACCAAAATCCACGCAGAAATCGTTGAAACTCAATTACTTCTTGATTCTGAGACTGTTGTTGACTCGAAAATCTTAGAATCATTTGACGATATTTATTATGAGGTAAAGGCATTTGGCAGAGTCACTTTAAAACTAAAGGGAAAATGCAACATCAGCCCAGGAATGCCGCACACCCCTCGTTTACCTCAAAATAAATATTCCTACGTTTGATGGCAGCTATCAACTTGGGTGTCATTTTACGATACTTAT
Organism: Sweltsa coloradensis; assembly: GCA_024449915.1. Lineage (NCBI taxonomy): Eukaryota > Metazoa > Arthropoda > Insecta > Plecoptera > Chloroperlidae > Sweltsa > Sweltsa coloradensis. The sequence continues at coordinate 9,453 of JAMZAV010011438.1, read as the reverse complement.
CGCTGCTTAATCCATGACAATGAGTCACTTACGAACAATAGAGCGATTCCAAATACCTTATCACGTTAGTAAGCGGGCCCGGGTACAAGCATTGTATTGATCTGCCTATTACAGATGCTAATTACGTAATTGTTTGGCAAGCTCTAATAGAGGAAATACCACAACAAACGAGTCCTTGCCAACTAAAAATCTAGAAAAAAAATGTTTGAGTTTAAAGCACTCACGTCTGAGTCTTTATCGGGACTAAACTCATTTCTAGAGACTTTTCAAGAGTGCGTTGTAGCCCTTCGTCACCTAAAAATTCCTGACGTAGGTTGACTTTGTATTATTATACATAGCATTACACAACTTGGACCGGGCCAACTCGGGAAGCTGTTTGAGATGCAAATTTCAATTGACGGACATACCAAGTTATGACGTTTGATGAAGTTTTTTTCAAGGTCATGTTAAAGTCCTTGAACTATCTAACATTGACAAGACTTCCTATAATCCCCTCTGTGAAGCCTACGCAATCTGCCGGCCATCACATTCATTTGATAATAAAGTGTTCACGGTCGTTCATTCGTGGCGGCTGTTCAACCCACTACCAAATCTTGCCCGTGCTGCAAGCAACAACATTCTATCTATAAATGTCCTGATTTTTTTGCTCTTGATCCTAGTCGACGCCACGATCGAGTGCGATCTTTACGTTTATGTTTCAATTGCTTAAAAAACACGCACATGATAACGCAATGTCCTTCAAACACGTTTGTGTTTACAATGCAACTATCGTCATAACACGCTAAATGCATTCTAGTACCAACACAACATGACCCAAATGTTTTATCACCTTCAAGTTTTTGACACAGGAAGGTCATCAACCTCGACGAGTACATCGTGCCATGCCCTCGCCACTCCGGGAGCCTCCACCCCTGTGTTTGTTAGGTACAGCTGTTTGTTTTACTGCAAGGACAATTTTGGGTTTCCCACCAACCGGTAAGAGTTCTAATTGATTCAGGGGCTCATCGTCGTTCATCACCTCAAGTTGTGCTAAACGTCTTTGGGGTGCCTGTTTCCGCTCCCCCTAGTTACATTGCTGGTCTAAGTCAGACGTGTCCAAACCACGGGAGTTGTCATTTGTACAATCAAACCTAGAGATTCGGATCACCTAGGTTGATGACAGATGCTATCGTTTTGTCTACCATTACCTCGAACATGCCCGTTATTCACGTTCCTCTTTCTTTCTGCGCCCAATTTAAAAAATGTAATTTTGGCTGTCCACAATTCAATCTTCCCGGACCTATTGATTTTTTTCTTGGTGCCCACTTATATCCGGAGGTTTTCATTGGTCCCAAGGTTAGTGGTATCCTTCAGCCCTTCTTAGTATTTAAAGGCTGGGTCATCATGGGTAGGATGGACTCTCCACCGAGATGCCTTCCACTGTCACCACGTTGCTAGCCTCAGTTGATTCTTCACTTGAGTTCAACATGAGGGGTTGTGGGAAGTTGAAGAACCCCCAAGCCAAGATTCCGTTGACCCTGCTGACATTATTTTGAAGAGTTGTTTACTAAATGTCAGTATCGTGATAACACTGGACGGTTTTGTGGTTCCCTTGCCGTTTAAAGAAGATGCACCTACACTAGGCGATTCCTATCCACGGGCACTCTCTCGCTTCCAGCAACTTGAACGTCGTCTTACTCGACAACCTGAACTTCAAAACCTTATGCAGAGTTCATGCGGAGTATGAAGATCTGGGACACATGGAAGAGGTGTCCTCTTCTTCTAATTCTTCGCAATTGGGTTTTTCCTCATCATCCCGTTCTCAAGTTGTTAAGTTCTAGAACCACTAAGCTACGTGTTGTATTTGACGCATCTGCTAAAGCTTCATGCAACAGACGCTCAACGATATCCTACATACAGGACCAAAGCTTCAAACCGATATAACAATGTTATTCTCAAATTCCGAATGCACCCGGTTGTATTCTCGGCTGACATTTGCAAAAGTTCGGCAAATCTTTGTTTTACCAGAGCACAGGGTGTTCCAACATATTTTATGGAGGAGTTTCATCTGACTCCCTCATAAAGCGTTTTCGAATTGAAAACCGTTACCTACGAGTCTCATCTGCCCCTTGGTTGGCTTAAAAAGATCAATTCATCAGCTAGCTCGAGATGAAGGTGCAAAGTATCCGGATGCAGCAAAGATCCTTCAAGAGGACATCTATGTTGATGATTTATTGACTGGAGCAGATTCAATTGAAGAGGCGCTCTTCCTTAAAATCAACTTATTGATCTCCTCAAACCAGGCGGTTTCCAGCTGCGGAAAAGGAGCAGCAACTGCCCGGAAATTCTTGATGATGTCCCACTGTAGACAGGGAGTTTATCTTGCATTGACTCTCCTGACGATTCAGTTTGTGAAAATTCTAGGCATCCACTGGGATGCACAGGCGGACGCATTTTCATACAACGTTTCTATGAAAAATGACGTTTCCAAACCCAAAAGAGCATTACCCGTCCGTACTCGCACGCATTATATCCACTGGGTTGGGTCCCACCAGCAGTCTTTTACTGCCAAATGCATTTTCCAAAATTTTGGTCCCTTGGGCTCGGTTGGGAAAGATCCTATACCTCAAGCGATTCACGACCAGTGGATGGTGTTTGCAAACCAACTCGACGAATTAGCAAAAATAAGAATCGAACGTTTCATATTTTCGTCCACGAACGTAAAAGCCAACCTAGTTGGATTCTGCGATGCCTCGGAACAAAGGTTACTCTGCAGTGATCTACCTTCACACATGTGATTCTCATTTCAACACTAATGTAAGCTTGCTAAAGGGAAAATCAAAGGTAGCGCCATTGAAAACTCTTTCAATTTCCTCGCCTGGAATTGTGCGGGGCCGTGCTCCTCTCAAAATTGTTGCAGTATGCATGCCCATACTCAGCATCAAAATTAATTGTATCGGTATCTATCCTTTCTGCGATTCGGCCACGTCTTGGCTTGGCTTCGTACGCCCCCATTTAAGCTGAAACCATTTGTGTCTAACCGTGTCGTCAGATCCTTGAGGCAACCGAAAACCCTCAATGTGGATTATGTTTCACACATCATAACCCAGCTGACTGCGCCCGCAGAGGGCTAACTCCAAAAAAGCTACTCACTCATCCCTTGTGGTGGGGGGGGTCCAATATGGTTGTCGTCCCAACAAGAAGAAAAGGCCCATTGCAACGTACCATGCCTACAGCCTTGCGACATTCCCGAAGTCAAAACTTCATTCAACATGTTGGTAACGACGAATGCACCCATTGCGTCCGATGTTTTGGAGAGATTCTCCACTTTGCCTAACCTCAGCGCGTTACAGCTTGGTGTTTAAGATTTGCAAGGAACGCACAATCTCAGTGAGTTGCGTTTGCACGGAACGTTGACGCTAACCGAGCTACGCAAAGCTTCCAACTATGGATTAAACAAGTTCAGCAAGATCATTTCGGCAAAGATTTCCAGTTGTTAGCAAAGAAGTTACCGTGCTCTCCTTCTTTGCAGCGATTAAAGCCCTTCATCGAAACCATCAGGGTTTTATTCGAGTAGGAGGTCGCTGCGGAATGCATCTTTACCCTACAAATCCCGGCATCCCTTGCTGCTGCCGTGTGGGAAGAACCATTTGACAACCTCATAATCGACCATTACCATCGCTCATACCTGCATATCGGACCCCGAGCTTTGCAAAGTGTGTTTTCAACGCCACTTCTGGGTACTTGCAGCTCGCCGAGTTTTTCGCTCAAGACTATCAAAGTGTGCATATGCCACAAGATGAGGGCCTCCCACTCCCAGCCTCTCATGGGAGATCTTCCAGCTTCGAGAGTGGAACAAGGACTCATTTTGAACGTGGGAGTTGATTTTGCTGGCCCATTTGGCATTAAAAAGAGTAAGAGAAGGAATGCTAAGATATCCAAGGCCTACATGTGTCCCCTTTGTTTGCATGGCAACGAAGGCAGTGCATTTAGAAGTTGTTTCTGACTTATCAACTCCCGCTTTTCTTGCTGCTCTGGACCGATTTGTCGCTAGACGTTGGGTTTTGCACTGCCATATACTCGGACTGCGGCACTAACTTTGTCGGAGCCAATAGATATTTGCTGGGAATATCTAAATATCTGCATGACGAATCAAAACAAATCATTAACGCAACTGCTGCTAGAGGCATCCTATGGCACTTCAACCCCCTTCCGCGCCTCACTTTGGGGGGGTTATTGGAGGCTGGAGTACGCTCAGTGAAGTATCACTTGCGCCGTGTAGTAGGTGAACAAGCTCTTACGTTCGAAGAGCTCACAACTTTGCTCAGCAAAATAGAAGCTATTCTAAATTCGAGGCCCTTGTTTGATCTGTCACCGGATGCCAATGAGTTCGATACGCTGCTCCGGGTCATTTTCTTATCGGGGCTCCACTAGTTTTTGCTTCCCGAAGAGATTGTTGATGATATTCCATTGAATAGACGTCTCGTTGGCAACTGATCCAGAAGGCGTCCCAACAATTTGGAACAAAGGAAGACAGAATATCTGCAACTCTGCAACAACGTCAAAAAAGGTCCTTGTCCAAACCAAATTTGAAACCCAACGATCTCGTCATCATCAATGACAGAAAATCTCCACCATTGTAATGGAAACCGGGGAGAGTAATTGTGGTCCATCCTGGATCGGACCAAGTGGTACGAGTCGCCACCGTTCGCACATCTCAGGGAACAGTAACTCGACCGGTAGTGAAGCTATGTCCACTACCAGCCGAAGTGAACCCAGCCCTTGAGACGTTTTTTTTCTTTTATATTTTTGAAAAAGACTTACCTTGGTTAGAAATCTTATCTTTCTTCCATTATTTTTTTTTGGAGTTAGAAACCTCACTTTGGTTTCGGTGGGGGTATGTTTAGGATTTGAATTTGAATCTATTTTCCCTCCCTTCCATATCCTTACGCCCCCACTGCAAATATAAACTGTAGTACAAACCAGTCCCCACAACTACGTCATTAAAATCATGTGACTTAGTTCAAGTTCTCGTCATTCGCCCTAGGCAGGCGCCCCCATTCCTGCCGAGCTACGTGGTGTGTAGACCACATCGTTTTGTTTATAAGTTTAAATTATTTTTAGTGAAAAATCAAGACAACGGAAACCAACAAGCCGAGCTGTGCTGTGCCTTGACCAACAAGTGGCTTTAAGGTGAGTGCGGCTTCCTAAACAACAACATTCATTCCTAAACTCTATTGCTCCTAACGCCAACCTCCGGCGACAATTTATTTTTACTTTTTTACATTCGTATTATGTCTCCCTGCATAGACAAAATATATATATATAATATATATATATATATATATATATATATATTATATATATTTTTAAATTTTCATAGAGTAATAGTAAAATATAAATGATTTATTCGAGTGGAAATTAATGTTTAAATAAAGATCATTTTGTTGGTGGGGGTTATTGGTATAAAGGGCGCGTTATCCGTTAAGTCATAATGGGCCAATCTAGCCTACGATATGTGTGGAGGAGTGGTCCATGCTGAACCGATCATGAAAAGGGAGCAAGATCCCCAACGACGATTGCCAGAGCTCGCCTCTAATTTCGAGAAGCTCAATAATACCATACATGGCTAATATATTGATGTTTGCGGGATGGACTTTTTTGTGTCGTCGTTACAGTCATCGTCGTTAGGGTGGTCGTCGAGGGGCGTGCGGTGAATTTGAAATTTGAAATAATTTAAAATAACAATGGTTTCAGTTCCCCAACAACTAGGTACAGTACGTGTTAACACAGAACTAAATGTTGAGAGATAATGTTCTAGGACTCAACCCATAGCGTTCGCTGTTTGTCTGAGAAGTTGTTAGATTATTGTATCTCTGGTTGGCCACTACGTCGCCGCCTACCTGGTTGGCTCGGTTAGATGCAGCCTAGGATGAGCGAGGAACGAGAGGAAGGGATGGAGAGGACGTTTACCTTCCAAGAGAGTCAGGACCGTGGGGAGCCAGGCGTTCCCAGGGTGGACCATTCGGCCTAGCCTTCGTTTGGGTTCTTTCGGTTCTTCTTCTTCTTCTTCTTCTTCTTCTTCTTCTTCTCTTCTTCTTCTCTTCTTCTTCTTCTTTCTTCTTCTTCTTCTTCTTCTTCTTCTTTCTTCTTCTTCCTTCTTCTTCTTCTTCTTCTTTCTTCTTCTTCTTCTTCTTCTTCTTCTTCTTCTTCTTCTTTCTTCTTCTTCTTTCTTCTTCTTCTTTTCTTCTTCTTCTTCTTCTTCTTCGAGTTTAATAGTGTGTTTGATGATTATATTGATTTCTAAGTGTAAAAAATAAAATAAAAAACGATGGTGATGAAAGTTAAAGCGAAACAAAAAAGTAAGGTTGATTTTGATTAAGGACGCGTCAACCGTTAGGTCCTAATGCGCCACTCTAACCTGGGGGGGAGAAGTTGCTCATGCTGGTCAGAACCAGCCACGGGTATGGGGAGGAAAGGGGGTTCTCACGTCGCGGTCGTCATTATCTTTGTCATCGTTTGTGATGTCATTGACGTCATCGTCGTCAAGGGGTCGTCAAGGTAAGGAGGCAAGGTCCCCGACGACGATTGCCTGAGCATGCCTCTATTTTCGGGGGGTAAAATACTACCCTTCATACTAGCTGATGTTTGCGTGGTGAACTTTTTCTCTTGATTCGCCTCGTACGAATAGCAGAGCCATGCTCTGGGTTAATTCTACCCCGGGCCCAGACGGGGGGCGAAACAAAATACATCTTTAATAAGGGCGCGTCAACGTTAGGTCATATGAGTGTCGTTCGCCTGTGTTGCACTTTGCACAGCACTCTTGCACTGCACGGCGAGTTCATTTCAGTTCAGCGCAGTAGTTCATCCAGTGCAGTCGTTACTGGCGAACAATAAATGCTGTCACTAATAATTTGTTTTCGTTAAAACGTAAATCTATTAAACGTGCCCTCAATAAGACTTCCCTTAGCGCTCGAAAAGTAATTAGTTTCATATTTTAGTTAAGAATAAGTCTTCAATCCATCTATCCCTTACATTCCTGGCGCTAGATTCCTGCACTGTTCTATTGCACGGGCTCCAGAGCGCGTGCAGAAGTTCATGAACTTGTTGCACTAGTTCAGTCTGCACTTTTCAGACGAACGGCGACCATCTTCTTGCACGACTACAGGCGAACGCTGAAAGTGCAATAGTTCAGATTCGTGCAGAAAGTGCAGTACAGGAGAATGAACCTATGCACCAATGCCTAGGGGATATGGGGAGGACAGTCCCGTGCTGGACAGAACCAGCCACAGGCGAGTATGTACGTGGGGAGTTAACCTATCTCAACAGTGTTGACCAAATAATATTCGTTCACTGAATGGCGACAAGAGAAAATGCCAATGCTACAAAGCCAATAGTTTCGACAAATTAAAATGTGAACCATATAAAGAATCCAACGCCAATTTGCTTCATCTTTGCTGTATGATATCTCAATGTACACTGTACTTGTAATTATACCAATAAATAGTCAGTATTTAACACAATATCTGGCTAAATCTACGTTCACAGAACCAAACGCGTCTTTCTTGTCCGAGAAAAGTTGAAAACAAATGAAAGTGCGTCAATGTTTCGTGCACCGCCTTGTTGACGGAGAGTTTCAAGGTTCCTGCGCCTGTTGACCTGGGCAAGGTCTACTAGATCCCCGCCTCTCTCCGCCGATCCAGTAGACGACGACGTGAGAAACTAGGGCGCTTCAACCGGTAGGTCATATTGCGCCGCCTGTGAATGAAAGGAAATGAGAAGAGTGAATGCAGGTATGTTTGATGATTAGATTGTTTTCTAAGTGTATAAATAACAAAATAAATTGATGATGAAGAAAGTAATAGCAAAATAAAAGTTATGTATGTAAATGAAAATAAAGAAAAGAAACAAATGTGTAAGATGTGAATTAATTTTGTTAAATAGATTACCTTGGACCTGGAGTGACCTAACACGTCCACCGCCTTGTTGACGGAGAGTTTCAGATTCCTACGCCTGTTGACCTGGCAAGGCTACTAGATCCCCGCCTCTCTCCGCCGATCTAGTAGACCTTGGACCTGGGGTGACCTAATCACGTCCACCGCCTTGTTGACGGAGAGTTTCAAGATTCCTACGCCTGTTGACCTGGGCAAGGTCTACTAGATCCCCGCCTCTCTCCGCCGATCCAGTAGACCTTGGAACTGGGTGACCTAATCACGCAGTTCGATTGCGACGTGAGTTGTAGCTCGTGGTTATTTTATGATTTGACTTTCACGCAATTACATTTATTATTTTTAACAACAATTTATAGGGATCAACTTTATTTAGGATTAGATATCGGACCTAAGTCCTAGGAAAACGCCAAAGTCTTTGATAGACTAGTGAGTGAGTCATGTTTTGAGTGCTCTGTAACATTTGCATTTAAGTTCATTGATTATAAAAGTATAATAGTTGAGTTTAAAATTAAGGTGGTATGAGGGCGCGTCAACTGTAAGTCCATGATACGCCACTACTACTATACACAGCCTATGATTGGCTAGGGAGGAAAGACACATGGGTGGATCCCGCCTTACGTAGATGGAAGAATAAGAATGTTTTCCCATTACTCGACACATGGTTCGCTCACTTGTCTTACATCAAATTTTAGCGTTTTCTTAGTACTAAGGGGCAAATGTAGTTTTTAATAGTTGTATAGGTACCTACCTAAAATCATAATCCTTCATATTTAAAACACACTTAATTAATGCAACGACACGTGCGCTTAACTTAACAAAATACCACAGCAATAATACCTCCCTCCGTAATTAAACTGAAATAATAAAATTAGCAAGTGAGGACCCGGCACCTCCACCAACAATGCTATTCTTATGGAGTTTCAACTTTTCTCACTCTACCCGGCACCTCCACCAAATGCCTTTCCCAATCCGCTATTTTAATTATATGTTTATTACGGAATACGGTAAATTTAACTTCATTACGATCGAATTACGACTGTCTTGTGCATTTTATTAAAAATATCAACACCCATAGTCACAGAACTGTTAAATCAGTAGGGGCATGAAATTTAAAGCAGACCATGCCAACCATGTAGGTGCCAACACCATCAACGAGCGAACAATAACTAACTATATAGACCGGCGTATTTAAGTAGGAAAACACCCATCAATCAAGCTGGACACGATTCCAGCCCACGGACAGCACCAGAATCAACAAGGCTAACTTGGAACAACCTGAGAATGTATTATGTGCCTCGTTGCTAGGACGGCTCCAAAGTCACCGTTAAACCCAAAATTTTCAAGCGTAAAAATGAGAACCAAATAAAACTACGACACCCTGAGAAAAATAGGGCGCTTCAAACGGTTAGGTCATATTGCGCCGCCTTTGAATGAAAGTAAATGAGAAAGTTAATGCAGGTTTTTTTTGATGATTTGATTTTTTTTTAAGTGTATAAAAAACAATATTAATTTTATGTGATGA